>JAZHYW010009445.1:0-149802 GCA_037355805.1 Ixodes ricinus
ACCAGAGGGATCGGTGGCCGAGCGGGCTATAGACGCTTTGCAGCAGCTGTGCATGGGCGCCGCCATAGGCGGACCTTCAGTTTTTGTTCCCTCTTATTACGTTCGCTTCTGTCACGATTGTGAAGGACAAAGAAGAAGAATCAGGGAAGGGCAAGCTGTTCTACAGGGTAGCCGAAGAGAAGGAAGAAGAGGAGATAGAAGAGCAAAGGGTGCACTTGGAGAAGGACGTCCTTGGCTCTGCTCCGAGGCGAGTCCACCAGCCACTGGCCACGCTCCAGTGTAGCGAAGCCACCTCACCGATCTCCAAGACTCCAACCTAGCGCCATCGTACCCCAGAGACGACCACGAGAAGCAGCTGACCCAGCTTCAGCAGTCCAAGGTCGTGAGTGACGATCGACATTCAGGGGACTGGGTCACGGGGGACCGATAGAGTTTAACTTTTGGATTTCCTTTCTTGTACATAACAGTAGTGTGCTTTATGTTGTAAATATATGTTTTCTTATTCTACTTGCTCGACCTCTGCCTCCACTGATTCCGTGTACCGTACTGGTCGAACGCGACAATATGGCGAGCCTGCCAGGATGCCCTTAATTTGATCGCGCCGGCCGGAACGTGCACGGATTGGTGGAGTCGAGTGAGGCAGTATGGATAACGAACGATTATTGGCTGTTGGGAAAGAGCTAGGCTACCAAGGAGACGAGTTGAGGAAATGGATAGAAGACGAAAAGGCTAGCGCTAGGGAGGAAAGAGCGATGGCTAGACAAGAACGAGAGTTAGAATGCGCTAAACTAGAGAAAGAGCGGGAAATTTTGCAACTTAGATTAGCGGTACAGGAAGCCGCAGGGAGCTCCTCTGAGAGAAGTAGGGACAATGGAGAAGGAGGGACGAACGGACAGAGACATCACTTCAGTCCGCACAAGCTGATTCCCCAATTTAACGATGCCCGGGATGACCTGGATGCATATCTTCAGCGGTTCGAACGTACGGCGACGGGACTTGATTGGCCCCAGCAAAAATGGGCCACAACGTTGAGTCTGTGCTTGACCGGCGAAGCACTTACCGTAGTCGGCCGTATGTCCCCAGCGGACGCGTTGGATTATTCAAAAGTGAAACTAGCTCTCATGCAGAGATTCCGCTACACGAAAGAGGGCTACCGAGAAAGATTTCGAGAAGCAAAACCCGATGACGGGGAAACGAGAAAGCAGTTCGCCGCCCGACTAGCAGGGTATTTCGACCGATGGATAGAGATTGCAGGCGTGGAACGAACGTTTGAGGCCCTCCGGGACAAAGTACTCGTTGAACAGTTTCTACAGAGCTGTTCTAGTCGCTTGTCGGTGTTCCTTAGGGAACGAGACTGCCACACACTTGAGGAGGTAGCTTCTAAAGCCGATTTATATCTGGAGGCCCAGACACCAACAGGAGCAAGCAAGCCGAAGGTAGAAGACCTGGCTAAGAAGTCGAGCACGGCAGACCCAGACAGAACGGCCAGTGTGGGAAGTAGAAAGACCATCCGGTGCTTTCTCTGCAACAAGGTCGGACATAAGGCAGAGAACTGCCGCAGCCGTCCGTCCACGTCCAAGACTTTGACTTGTTGGAGCTGTGGCCGCACCGGGCACCGAGCGAACACTTGCGGGTCAAAACTAGACAACCGACCTCAGGCGTCCTGCGTATGGACGGTGCCAAGCCACGCGAGGGGTACCGAGGTAGATGAATCTTACGTGACACTTCAGGACGGCGCCAAGATTCCAGTTGTGAATGCAGCCGTGGGACGAGCTCCGAAATTTCTTGTTGAAAACATGCCTGTCGTGGAGGGACGTCTCGGTGACCGCAAAATAACGGTTTTGAGAGACACCGGTTGTAACACGGTCGTCGTTCGAAAGGAGATGATCCCCCTGAGTCGTTCACAGGAGCAGTGAGTCCGGTGTTTCTGTTGGACAGAACCGTGAGGTATGTTCCGGAAGCGGAGATTCTTGTAAGGACCCCATACTTTACGGGAAGGGTAATGGCAAAATGCGTAAGCAACCCGTTGTACGACTTAGTGCTCGGGAACGTGCCGATGGTGCGAGGCGTGAACGATCCCGACCCAAATTGGAACCAGGTTGAAGAGATGAGACCAGCTAGGAGGTTAGTAACACAGACGTCGACAGGAGAAAGAGAGGAGGACAGCCGAGAAGGTATCGTCGAACAAGTTCAAGAGAGTTCTTCAGAACCATTGCGAACGGCCGCACCAAGCTTGGAGCCGCGCAGTAACGAGCCTATGCTCACTGCGAACACGATAGAGGCGGGAAGAAATAAAGATCTACTAAGACAACCGCGAACTGGACTGATAGTACCGCAGGTTTCACCACTAGAGGCAACAGCGGAAGAGATGCTCACGGAGCAGAGAAATGACAAAAGCCTCAAGAAATGTTTTCGTAACATCGGCAAGGTCACTTCTAAGCACGGAGGGAGAACGACGCTAAAGTTTTTTTTAAGGAACAATTTGCTTTACAGGAGTTGTGCCTTCAGCTCGGGAAGGAAAACAAAGCAGCTGGTCCTCCCCGAGAAGTTCAGAAGAACTGTCATCACCATGGCCCATGATGGCATAATGTCGGGTCACCAGGGAATTAACAATACGATAGGCCTGGTCGCGGAAGAATTCTTCTGGCCAGGAATGCAAAGCGAGATTCGCCGATACGTGCGGTCATGCGACGTGTGCCAGCGGACTGTGCCCAAAGGAAGAGTGGGCAAAGCGCCCTTGGGCACAATGCCAACCATAGCGACGCCCTTCCAAAGGGTAGCCATCGATATCATTGGCCCCATTACGCCCAAGTCAGATTCAGGAAAGCGGTACATACTGACCATGGTAGATGTAGCCACTAGATACCCGGACGCTGTGGCTTTGCGCACAATCGGGACCCCAGAAGTGGCAGAAGCCCTGATGGACATGTTTACGCGGTACGGCGTACCGGTAGAAATTCTCAGCGATCGAGGATCCAATTTTACGTCAGATCTTATGAAGGAGGTGAGCCGCTTGTTGTCGATGAGGCACCTCCTAACGACCCCTTACCATCCTATGTGCAACGGCCTTGTTGAAAGGTTCAACGGCACCATTAAGCAAATGCTCAGGCGAATGTGCCAAGAAAGACCTCGAGATTGGGACAGGTACTTACCAGCGCTACTTTTTGCCTACCGAGAGGTACCCCAATCTAGCTCAAGATTTTCTCCTTTTGAGCTATTGTATGGGAGGAGGGTACGAGGACCGTTGACCATCTTAAGAGAAGTATGGTCCAACGAGGCAATAACTCAAGAAATGAAGACCTCTTACGGATACGTCCTGGAGTTAAGAAATAAGCTCGAGGAGACGTGCGAGATGGCCCACCGCTGTCTTGAGGATGCCAAAGAAAAATACAAGGGCCATTACGACCAGAAGAGTGTAAAGCGAGAAATGAAAGCAGGAGACAAGGCGTTAATACTCCTCCCAAGTGGCAACAACAAAATGCTGATGCAGTGGAAGGGTCCATTCGAGGTCACGGCCAGAAGAAACGAGGTAGATTATGAGTTGGATATAGGAGGTAAGAAAAAAGTGTTCCATGTGAACATGTTGAAGAAGTATGAAGAAAGAGAAGAGCTCGAACAAGTCGCCCTAAGGTGCGGGTTGGCAGTGGAAGTCGACGGTGACGATGACGTCAGTGACGATGGAGACGGGGACGATGTCCCAACGCTGTCTCTGAAGAAACAGCAAGATGAGCAAGATGTAGTCATTGAGGCCACTTTGGACACGGAGAAAAGACGCCAAGTGTTAGACTTGATGGCTGACCACAGAGAGGTCTTCTCAGATCTACCAGGCAAGACTAACATGATCAAGTGCGACCTCAAGTTGACCACCCAAACACCAATACACATTAAACAGTACCCATTGCCGTTAAAAGTACATGAGATGGTAGAGGAAGAGATAACTGAGATGTTGCAAATGGGCGTTATCGAGAGATCAAATTCGCCGTATAACGCACCTATGGTGATGGTGAAAAAATCGGACGGGTCGAACCGGTTTTGCATAGATTTCCGGCGACTGAATCAAGTACTGGTGTCCGATGCAGAACCCATACCAAGGGTAGACGTCACTTTTGCGAAGGTGGGACGCAAGAAGTTCTTTTCTAAACTTGATTTAGTCAGAGGGTATTGGCAGATCCCTATGGATGAAGCGTCTAAAGAAAAGACCGCATTTTCATCATCGAGTGGGCTGTATCAATTTAGGTTCATGCCCTTCGGTCTGAAAACCGCAGCAGCAACTTTCACGAAGTTGATGCGGAAGCTGCTAGAGGGTATACCCGAGGCATACCATTACATCGACGACGTGCTGGTGGCGACAGACTCGTGGCAAGAACACATCGACACACTGAGGGAAGTTCTGAGCAGGTTGCGCTCTGCCGGTCTAACGATAAAACCGAAAAAGTGTGAAATTGGATTTCACCAGATAAGCTTTTTGGGACATCGTATAGGATTGGGATTAATTGCGCCGAAACAAGAGATCCTAACGAGAATACAGGACTCACCGAGACCAACTACGAAACGACAAGTAAGATCATTTCTCGGACTGACGGGATTTTACAGGGAATTTATACCCAACTATGCAGGGCTCGCAGCTCCCCTGACAAACCTGACAAAGAAGGGGGCACGAAATGATGTGGAGTGGGAAGAGGAACATGAAGCAGCGTTCTCTCGCTTGAAGCAGTTGCTAGCTGAGCCACCCATCCTTATGGCTCCGGACTTGGGAAAGGAATTCACATTGCGGACTGACGCTTCAGACGCAAGCTTGGGAGCGGTGCTCCTACAAGAAAGAGACGGTGTGCTACATCCAGTTGCTTACGCCAGCCGAAAACTTAGCAGGGCGGAGAAGAACTTCGCAACAATAGAAAGGGAATGCTTAGCATTGGTTTGGGCGGTGGGAAGATTTACGATTTATTTGTACGGTAGAAACTTTCGGGTTCAGACAGATCATCAACCACTGGAGTTCATTAATAAGGCAAAGTACACGAACAGCCGTATCATGAGGTGGAGCATGAAGCTACAAGATTACAGCTTCCACGTGGAGTACATCAAAGGGAAAGATAATGTTGGCGCTGATTTCTTGAGTCGGATTTAGACGAGGGAGCAGGTTTAGATGATAATCACGGAGCAGTGTGCCCTAGTATTTTTTTTTGTTAACTTTTTGTTTACCGGGAGATGATTCAATACGAATTAAGGGACTGAGGATTGAAGAGTTCACAATCCTATATTCTGTTGTGAATAGGGTAATTGCAGGTCAAATTAAGTACCTTCGTTTTCGAGGTTGAGAAAGTCCTGCTGCGACACAAGTGCGGGTTGTGTTGAGAATTAGAATGGGGCTAGTACCGCACCGACGGTTTAGTACTGGGTTGTGCACGCGGGCGCTGGGCGTGATAAGCTGTGTGCTGTGAGTGAAGTGTCCAGATGTGCCGTGCACGTGACAGCTGCCGAACAATCGCCTGCGGAGAAAGGACAAGAAAATGGAAAAGAAAAGCAAGAAAATTCATTGTATGAATTTCTGGAACGTCGGGGGCATTGTCACGATTGTGAAGGAGAAAGAAGAAGAATCAGGCAAGGGCGAGCTGTCTACAGGCTAGCCGAAGAGAAGGAAGAAGAGGATATAGAAGAGCAAAGGGTGCACTTGGAGAAGGACGTCCTTGGCTCTGCTCCGAGGCGAGTCCACCAGCCACTGGCCACGCTCCAGTGTAGCGAAGCCACCTCACCGATCTCCAAGACTCCAACCTAGCGCCATCGTACCCCAGAGACGACCACGAGAAGCAGCTGACCCAGCTTCAGCAGTCCAAGGTCGTGAGTGACGATCGACATTCAGGGGACTGGGTCACGGGGGACCGATAGAGTTTAACTTTTGGATTTCCTTTCTTGTACATAACAGTAGTGTGCTTTATGTTGTAAATATATGTTTTCTTATTCTACTTGCTCGACCTCTGCCTCCACTGATTCCGTGTACCGTACTGGTCGAACGCGACAGCTTCACGTCATCGTCGCCACAGCAGGACAGGTTATTGCGACTTTTAGGTGCTACTGTGTCCTCCTCCCCAGCATAGGCCCCTGTGGAGGCTCCTAAACGCCCGCTTCAGTGGCTCGGCATTTCGGCAAAACAGGGGAAGGTCGGCTATGGCGGCTCAATCTGGCGCGTGTGCAGCGTCTAGTAGCGCACACCAGCTCGGAGCACGTGGAGAGAAAGCTCGCGCTGCAGGACCCAAGGATCCCGGTTTTAATCCCCACCCCTGCCCGTTTCGATGTGGATGAGCATCGTACCGGCGTGCGGCCGTGTATCACTCTACTGCGTGGTGCACGTTAAGAGACTGGCAAAATTTCTCATCTATAACACCAGACGCCCATTGAGGCTGACTGACTTCCGGCTGTCTAAACATACACACAACACAATTTTTTGGAGCGATCATGCTATTGATGACGTCACCGGTAGGTTTCGCGAAAGTCGACCACAATGATTTCTCGGGAAAATTCCCACTAACAACTGTAAACAAAAAACACACAAAAAACGAGCAGTTTGTGATGATGCTTTTTTGGCGCTACCTGATTGGCCATATCTGGTAGCGTTGGTGGCGGTCAGACGTAATGGGAAATGGAGTGTAGGAGAATACATAACTAATTTCACGTTTATTTTTATTTCTGGATGTAGGTTTCTGTACGCTTGACACACCCCAAGCCGGCAAGATTGGCCACTGGTGCGGAGGGGTGTTGCTCAACAACCGTTGGGTCCTCACTGCGGCCCATTGCATTGTCAAGTGAGTGCTCCACTGGCAACGGCTACCACGTGTTTTCTTATCGTTGATAAGTTCGAGGCTTTGTGAAATCGCCGCGTATTGTCGAAATGACGGAGTACAAATATCGAATACCTAGGCCGGTCTTCGACCACCACCTGGGCTCTGTTTCGAGAACCATCAAACGAAACCTAATTTAATAGTTGAGTCGAAAACAAACAAGAATTTGCGGGACCGACGTTCGAACGTGAAACAAACAGATATGCTCGAATCGTTCCTCACAAAAAGAACGAGGACTTTCACATTTTAACTGAAAAACGCTCCCACATGTCTTCCGGTATTTCTTTCTTGCTACGAATATACACAATCGGCTAGAATTGCGAAGCGAGAAGCCGCAGCTCCTCGGTACGCGGTGTCTGAAAGTTATTGGAGCGCAATAATTGCTTCAAACAGGGCGCACCGCTAGAATTGTACCAAACAGTTGTTAAAAAAAGAGATTAATTGTGCTTTCTAGTGACTGGGATAAAAACAAAAATCACCATGCAAATGACCATAATACATTTCCGTATTGATGCCATTTATCTCATTGGGCGGATATATTTTTGCATGCTGCCGCTTGTGATGGCTTTTGCGCTATATACCGTATTTTGCAGACCATAAGGCGAGGAAGTGTTCTAAAATGCGTTTTTCGCGCCTAGGAACGCAAAGATGGGCACGCCAATGAAAGGGCACCTTAGAGATTCCGTGGAAAACGCGCGAAGACGAGGCAGCCAAGCTAGCGCCATCATTGGCTGAGGTAGGAGGAAAGAAACGCACGTGGGCGTCTTTAGGGGTAAACAAACGCACCAGACGTGCAAGAAGCAGACGAACTTGCATGCCGTACAGTCCGCACCCGGTATGAAGTCCACAAAAGCCGATTTCAGCTGAAAAAAGAAAAAAAAATCCTTGGATAGTTAGCACGTGGTGTACAGTCCGCAGGCGCCAATTTAGGCTGTGGGCGAGGAAAACACAGTGCCACTATGTCTTTGTTCTATTGTTCCGTTATAAAAAACGAAAAAAAAAAAAAACAAACACGAAAGCTTGAAACCGATGATCTTGTGATAGACCGCACAGCACAGAATGTTAACTTTTAAACATGTATAGTCCGCGCACTACACACCGGAAAGTACCGGGTAACTATGTGAAGCCACCGGCATCTACGAAGCCTGCCAACGTTAATCAGCACCGAAAGACCTACGGCAAGTTTACTTAAACAAACATTAAAGACTAGCTGCGAATTTCTCGCTCTCGACCAGAACCGAATTTGATCATATGCAAGTTTTAGGAAACAAATGGTTGCGACCTTTATCTCCAAACTCCTGTAATGCCTGAAATGCAGTATTTAAAGTGCGATTGTTTAAAATAATGTAAAAGACATTGAATCGTCGTTTCAGGAAGTGAAGAACCTTTATTTTTATTACACTTCCCGCTAAATTTAGAGGGTGAAAGACGAATTGGTGTATAGGTCACGCGACGTCAATTTTCCCGCTAAATCTAGCTGGGAACTAAATTAGTGTGTAACGTGACATCGAATTTCGCGCTAAGTTTAGCGGGGAAAGTGAGATAATATATAGGCCACGTGACGTAAGGTGACGTGACATCAATTTTTCTGCTGAATCTAGACGGGAAATTGAAGTGGTGTATTAGGTCACGTGACGTCAGGTCACGTGACCAGATGTCAGGTGACCGCTGTGTCACGTGACCGAACTCGCACCACTTAAAGGGATACTGAACCGAAATTTGAAATTTTCAAATTTCGTTCGGAAATGGTCAAGCATGACGTGTAATAACCGTAATTCATAATCGCAGGTTTGTATTTTGAACGATTGGCTATATTTTTCGTTCCAAACGGTGCACTCGAGCGAGCGCTCGAAGAGAAGCGAACGGAGGGCGCGATGCGTCATGGGATATCCGGCGCAAACAAAAACAGAAAGAAAAGTTTCCCCGCATTCGTGACGTAGCAAGGCTGGCGGGATTATGAGCTTTGCCCTTGGTGGCGTTGTCAGCGTTGTGGTGGTGTCAATAGCGTCATCGCGTTACAACCGAGCCGTTCGAAGTGCCCGTGGGGTGACGAGCGTGTGGTTGGCCCAAGAAGCACGTAGCTTCCACAGCACTGTCAGCTTAGGGCTGAACGGGGTGGGAAAGCAACTTTTGTCCGAGTTTTGAGCGACTGGCTAATCTTCTAGGGGGAGAATGGCTGCATCCGGCTGCACAAACGAGGGTCCGAGAAAGAGGAGAGTCCACCCTTTCCGTCTTCTTGGACTGTTTGGTTCAATTCGCGATTTGTGAGTTGGGGAGGAAAGCTAAGAAGGAAAATGTTGAAATGCCAAAGAGCGGCGTTGTACTAGAGGAATCTGCTACGTCACGACTACGTAGCAGATTCCACAACGTTGCTAGACTACCTCCCAAATAGGCTCCGCATGCATCCACCAGGTGCACATTGGAAGATCGTTTATTTAGCTTTAAAATTAGTTTTCTTGTGCCTTTCAACGGAAGACTGGTGTTTTTGAGGTTAGGGTGCAACATGCAACACATTCAAGCTAGAAAATGAGCGGTGAAATTTCGTTTCCCTACACCTTTAAAACCCATTCGGAACGCCATTACCGCGGTGCGCTCGAAAACAAGCAAATGGTGGGGATAACTTGCGTAAATAAGTAACTACATCGTACCTGATTATAGAAAGTCAATGGCAAAAAAAAAAAAGAAATCTTGGCTGGTTGTTGTGCAGAGTGGCTCTGGCGAATGCACCGAGTGACATCCATGACGCGAAGCACTTGGTTTTCCGAAGTCATCACTTTCTGACCGATGTTCATGTGCATTATTTTTATGTTAAGCCTTATGCGAGAGAGAGCATTCATGGGTGGACTGAGACGCCCGGATGCGGGGCGGGGACGGCGCAGCCCGCTGTTTGTGCTCCCGCAGCCGGTGTTCTGGAAGATCCGGCTGGGTGAGCACCGGCAGAAGCTGACCGAGGGCACCGAGCTGACGGTCCAGGTGTCGCACGTGTACCACTACCCGTGGTACATGGGCTACGACCAGGACATCGCGCTCATGCGCATGGCCCAGGAGGTGCAGTTCAACAAGTACGTGCAGCCCATCTGCCTGCCGGACGCCGACGACGAGTTCCAGGACCTCGTGTGCGCTGCCACCGGATGGGGAAGGTCGACTACGGTAGGGTTCCTCCTAGCGTGCCTGAATCTGAGAGGGGTTCCGTCCATCGAGGTCACGTGGTTTGTGGACTGCGTTTTCAAGGCAGGCTGCGGGGAGGAAAGCGAATGCGTCGATCTTCTGCATGCCTTTCCGCCTTTTGTCCTCTTTGCCAGTGGACAATGCACGCGTGCGCAGACGCACCGAATCGGTGCAGGAAACGTCTGCCATTAAATTTCAAACGCTCTCCACGGCTTCCGTTCTTGCCAGTTCCTCCTCGTTCTGATCAGCTGCATGCTTAAAATAGAAAGAATAATAACACGGTGGACGTTCACAGACAACCACACGTCCTCCGTGTACTTATTCTTTCCGTTTTAAGTATTTATTATTATAACACGCTCGCTCGTTGTCCGATCAAGAAAAGAAGATCCGAAGTTTTGCGCATTATTCACGGGCTGCGCGAAGTAGTTCTCACGAAATTTGGTTGTTGATGGGAGAAGCGATGCTTTTAGCGTTTGAAACGTGTACGTTTCGATAAAATAGCGTAAGGATACAGCTAATGTGCACCCACATATACCTTAATTCAACACATGCAGTGAGAAATTGTAACGTTCCGCGAGGAGTCGGACTTTTTTTTACTGCGTGTCCTTGACGTGAATAGAGGCACTGAATAAGCTATACTCTTTAGGGTAACGACACTTAAGCCATATCGGTGCGTAGAATCAACGTTGCCAGTTGTCACTTGCTGTTGCTGTCATGCCCGATGAAAGATGCAAGAAGTTCTTTTCACTCGTCCTGCTCGCTAAAACAGTTAAAACAGAGCAAATCGCTACCGCGATGATCTTCTAACGCCAAATCTACAGCTCACAGAGTCGCATTTCAGAACCATAACGGTCTCAAGCTATGTTCATGTGGCTGTAAGCACCAAAATGGCGGCGCACACGAATCGATGGCGTGTAAACAAATTTCACGTGACGCGAGAGGACGAATGACCGTCTTGGCGGCGTCAGACAAGGAGGTAAAAGTGTGCCTATATAGTCGGAGAGTAAATTTCCAGCGATTCTATAGTGTCAGCCGATTCTCGACCATTTGAGTCGGTGCAATGCGTTGGCGATGTAGTTTCAATCGCGTCTTGGAAAGAAACAATTATGCGATATTTGGTTTGAATGCTACGCGCTTTACGCCAGAAAGCTGACTCAAGTGGTTTAAATTCTTTCTTTGCATCAGCAAAATAAATTTAGAAATATAAAACACTTTGCTATGAATCCAGGACAGTTAAAAAAATATATATGTGAAGCTGCATTTTTTCTAACTGGCTTTAATTGTTTAGTTTTTGTTAGAGAAAGAAGTGTTAGCAAAGCGTTAAGGCATTCGACATGCACCCCGTAGATATTCGACATTATTTTAAGCCCTACCATACGGGTCCTTATTGAGATCGATTCGGTTGGCCACCTGGTGCAATTCTCGTATTGTCTCGCTAAGAATCAACTATTTCTACTATCATATAACTGTTATTGGCATATTTGGCCTTGCTTGGTGCCGCGGCTGACACGCCATGTTTTGTTGGATGGCAGGCAAACGCCCGGCCAACATCCTGCAGGAGGTGTTTGTGAAGATCTACGACAACGCGGTGTGCGACTCGGCGTACAGGCCCAAGTTCAAGATCCCCATCAAAAAGTGGCACCTCTGCGCCGGAACCCTGGAGGGGGGCCGAGGCACCTGTCACGTGAGTCTCGTTTCGTCCGAGAGGAACAGCGTCCCGAGCGCGCTGAACGCGTCGTAACTGAATCCACCTTTTAACCTATAGGTTTGTAGGCCAGCGCGCTGTTTACCAACAAGCCCATACGAGGCTTGGGCAAACGCGCAGTTCCCACACGAGGTGCGGGCGTGTACTGCGCGTGCGCGGGAACCAGATTCGCATGCATGAGGGAAGTCAAGAGCAGCGCTACTGGAGCGGCGTAACGCCAGAGCCGCTTGTAGTATTTGGGGACCCTGCACGGATTTTGCTTGCTTGTGTTGGTGTTGGTCACAGCGTAGCACGAGGTCATGGGAAAGATTGTCCGCAACGAAACGCAGGAGTAGCTGTTGGTTTGGCGACACACCACGCGGGACCAATAGTACTGCGCTGCGCGGAATGTGCGTGTGTGTGTGTGTGTGTGTGTGTGTGTGTTTGGGGGTAAGTGATGCACCAACATTTCCTCCTCCCTCCGCTGCGTAGGAACGCGGGTTGCGTACTAGGGTAGGAACTGCGTATTAGTGCTATCGCAGCTTTATTGGATCTGACCGAATGTCTAAGCTAGGTGATCATTTGCAGTCCCTCATCCCCGGCCATGAACGTGGTGTCCCTAAAAATTTACTTTTTTATTGACCGCAAAAATAAACTACTCAACGCCGAACGCGCATTCTCCTCTCAAAAGTAGATCTAGCGGTCTGCACCAGATGCCACAGTTTCAGCACTAACCGTTATTTTATTTAAAAGTTGCGTGATTTTCCGAAATTGTGAACGGGAAAATGGCGGCCGACAGGGCTTACTGTTACAGTTACTGAAAACGGGCCAAAATGCGTCCCATTTTCCCATTAAAATTCTGAGAAAATCACTTAAAACTTTTGAATAGATAGCTTTATCGTCTATATATCCGGTATGCTTACAGTACCTTATATGTCTAATATGCGGTACAGAAAAAAAAAAGCGAGACATTACAATTTAGAACATGTAAAACACAGAAGAGGCAAAATAAGGATACATACGTGAGTTGCTGTTAAAACATGAACACATTTCCAGTGGCGCGGCGACAGGCGAAAGCAAAGCGACGTTTTCCCACATAACGGAAGTTTCGCCACGGGTTGGGTTGGGACGCTGAGACGTCAACGGCATTGTCGCCCATTCGTTCATGCTGTCGCTTCTCGAACCAACCTCCCGC
The DNA here is from genome assembly GCA_037355805.1 of Ixodes ricinus. Lineage (NCBI taxonomy): Eukaryota > Metazoa > Arthropoda > Arachnida > Ixodida > Ixodidae > Ixodes > Ixodes ricinus. Next base: position 12,881 of record JAZHYW010009445.1, read on the forward strand.
ATCGCGATAATTTGTTGTTTCGTCATCCTATAGGCTCCTGTAAGACACCGTTAGCATTTCAGGGTCAACAGACAATCTGAGGCTGAAGACGTCAGTTGTAAACCATATTCATGAGACGGGCCGTTACCATTTTCAGCGTTCGTGCGTATAGAGCGTGCTTTACTCGGTTTCCGAAACGACAAACATGCGTCCGCTGGGCTGTGATGATCGCATGCTCGACTATGATTTTGTAAACGTTGGAAAAGTGTAGACTGCACTCACCGCTCAGTTGAAAGCTGACAGAGCAGTGGAAGCTACGTGCTTGTTGGACTAGTTAGTCGTAGGGTCTCGAAACCATGTGATCACGCTGTCTGCGTATATATTCACACGAGAGAGGCGAGAAAGGGCAGGCGAATGATTCGTCCGGCGAAATGGTAGCTTCCACCGTCCTGTCCGTTTAGCGGTGAACGGGTATAAAGACGTTTCTGGGCACCATAATAGCAGCCCCTTTTCATTACAGGCGTTTGTTGATGTTGGGGAGGAACTATTAGCTAGGAACGAATTAAAACGACCTATGGTGCTCCCATTAAAAACATGCACGAAAAAAAAAATACTAAAACAAACAAGAACAAACAAACAAAGGGCTGGGAGGGTTAGTTCTTCCGCTGGGCGTTGAGTACTAAAAGGAGGAGAGAACAACATTTTTTTTAAAGAAAGAATATTGAAGGGACACTGAAGTAAATTTAAAGTTTGCAGTTGTCGATGGATATCTGTTTAAAGTACCCTCTCAGAACGTTTGACATGTTTGATAGCGTTGCACGACGCAAAGTAAAAGCGCAACCGCAATTTATGTTTTTTTTTTTTGGATAGATACAGGATTACAAACAATCGGATTAAGTGTTGACACTTAGTCTCCTAGGCATGTAATATTCGACTATTGGTCATTTATGATCTCGGAAGGCCGTGAGCATAGACTTGCCCTATGTCGGAACTGCCCTGAACTTCTTTGGGTTTGTTGACGTAGTGTTCAATCACTCTAAGCTTGCCCGCTTGCATGGTCTCTGACTGGGCATAGTGGAGGCAACAGTGGCCCCCGTTGACAATATGTTGAAGAAATACATCTCACTCAAGTTCATAGCGTCAGAGAAGCGTCTCAGCACACATGCACATGGTGCTTTTAAATGTCTGCGGTAAGTTGTTTTGGTACCCACCTGGTGGACACTTTATGATTCAGAATATCGTGAATTACGTGGTGCACCGAGCTACGACTAATATTCTTCAGCCACCTCATCTTTAGCCACGTTCAGCCATCTTGAGCCATCTCATCAATGCTGACACGACGAGTTTCATGTACGAGCCGTTTAATGTCTGGTCACTGAGTCGTCGAAGTGTGAGCCCAGCTGAAGTGAGGTGCTTCAGTCAAACTTTACTCTCCACTTTGGAACCTTTTTTGCACCACTCGTGCATCTGTCGAAGTGACATGCAGGTGCCCTCATACTGCTTCAACGCTGTGCGATGAAGCGTTCTGCAGCAAACCTCATACAGCTTCAATGCCGGCGATGAAGCTCTGCGCTAAACTCATACTGCTTCAACGCTGTGCGATGAAGCCTCTGCAGCTAAAACCGGATGACTGCGCGGTGATCCTCCCTGGTGAACACTTCCAAAGGTGCAGATTTTGATACTGTGGTCGCGTGACATTTCCCATTAAGCCGTTTGGCCGGCACGCACAGCGTCCTCTAATGGGGTACAAACAATATTCGATGCACAGCAGTCCATCGGGAGATTTCGATTTTTTCGTAACTAAATTACTGTTACTTTTTGACTCTGGCTCGTACCTTTCACACGGGTCTTGCAGTGGCGGCAACCGATGAAACAGACTGAATAGGTACGCTACATGTGTGGACACCTAAATGCCAATGGAAACTAGACGAAAACTGCGATGGCGACACGGAAGCAGTCGTGTTGAATGCACGGGAGCAAGCCTGCAGTTTCGTGGAGGAGAAGCAGTTGCTGGCCCGCGCTCGCGGCCCCCAGAAAATGTTTTACGACAATCTATCCGCAAGCTCGAGACCCGTTCCACAAAGTGTCACGACTGCGATGATACTCGGCTGTCTAGTGATAACAAAGTGCTTGTTGTAAAATTGTTTGGTACCTGTTTGGTATTGTTTCGGTATCTAAAAACACCTCATTGTAAGTAAAAGAAACAACACAATCACACTAATTTGAAATGTTGTAAAGAAGCGCCTTAGCCTTGTAATTCATCTCACAATCGCAAAACACGTCACTTACAAAAATATAGGAATTTTAGCTTTAGTTTCTTTACAAAAGTTGACTTTTTCTAAAAAGAAAATGCTTCCCATGGGGAACAACTCGCTGAAGCGTGTCTGGCAACAAGGACACTGGCTGCTGTTTCGATACGGAGACCAAAGAAACGCCATGAATCGGGTTTGTGTATCTGAACCAAACCCCATTTCCGAGAGTGACAGTAGAAAAAAAAAAGCAAGTGGTTACATTCGTGATTTGACAAATTTACGCATGCCTTATTAAGCGATCAGCAAACGCTAGTTGTCGAAAACACGTCGCTCAATGACTGGCGATGCACAGGCGTGGTGCATGTAATGCGCTCAAGAGGCCCCAAATGCTGGCGATACAGGCTCCAGGGGTGCGAACTCAGGGGCGTTCTTCCTCGAAAAGCTCCATAGGGCAGGACGAACTGTGTGGTTCTTGACGCAGGGCGACTCCGGAGGTCCGCTGCAGTGCAAGCTGTTCGGCAAGTGGCACCTGACGGGCATCACGTCATTCGGGTCCGGCTGCGCCAAGAAGGGCTTCCCGACGTGTACACCAAGGTGGCCCACTACGTCGACTGGATACACGAGGTTATGAAGCGGCCGCACTAGCCGATCACGCCTTTCTCCAACCGTCCGTCGGCAAGACTCACCGGGACAGTCAACTCTTCCTAGACGTCGAGGCCGAACCTGGAGTTTTTACGCCATCTACAGAAGGCCAGCGAGAGTGGGCACAGTTTGGACACGTGTGCTGAGTTCTGCTGGGACTCGTGTTCAGCAGCTGTTGGCCTCCGCCAAGTTACGTAAGAAATCTAGCGCTGAGGCCTCGTTCTGTAGGTGGTGTTGGAGCTGTTGCCAAACCACAAGCTAGGGCCTCTCGATGGGCCACCTCTGGTTCATTTTTGGTTACGTGGTCTACCCAATCTTTGATAAGGTTAAAAGAATACCACAGAAAAAGACATGTATGTAGTACCTGACGGCAGCTTGCTGTTTCAGAACTGAGACACCATTTTTTTATTCAAACTGCTCGAAAGATGGGCTTGTAGGCATTCTCTCGCAGGAGTTAGTTCATTTGTCATTTATTATGTTCATTAATAACACGTTTTGTTTTCGTTTAAGTATTTTCAATGCATTATAATAAAGGGACTTGAAGGAGCTCGTGTCGTAGAAAAGCTGGCGTCGGCAACGGGGGACCGGAAAATTCTGATTGGTCAATAAGTAGTTGATTTGTTTTAAAAAAATAATTCGAAGAATTTTAGGCGGAAGGGGACGGAACCCGCGACCCTTCGGTTTCGAGCCGGAGAGGCTACCGACTAGGCCACGCAGACACTTTTGTTTTTAAACGAAATACAATAATTTATTTACAACTCATATGCAGTGCGACATTCATACACTTGGTGAAGATACTCTGTATGTGTATACGAGAGCACAAAGAAAAAGGTAGCAGTTCTAGTTTCGGTTATTTTCCTCCGTGTCCTGGCCCCAGAGCACCGTGTCAGAACTGCATGACAGACCCGCGGGGACAACGACACGGAAGCCGTTTGTTCACCGGCCCCTGTTCCCGCGCGGACGGACGCGCTGGTCGTGAAGTCGCCACGCCACTAGTTCCGTCTCAATTAGCTGCCACCGACAGCCAGCAGGAGTTTCGTCCCCAATCGCGATCCAGATCAGCAACCTTAGCTTTGAGATAATGTAGTCCCACGTTGGTCTGGCGTCGGTGTGGCATTTCACTATAGCAGTGCGTGCCAACCAAATTGCCTTTAGCCCCAGTAGCACTATTGCGCGAGCCACGTCCGAGGTGTTGGTGACGTTAAGGCCATAGTATTTGAACGTCTTCCAGTCCATCTCAAGATCTATCCCGAAAGTTACCCTCAGCTCGCCCCAAAACAAATAAGCGTTTGTGCACTCCACAAAGACGTGCCGGAGCGTTTCGCTCGCGCCACACAAGTCACAACTTGTTGACCACGGCACAAATATTCCCCTCGCCTCCAGCCAGGTCTTCACCGGCAGCACCTCGACGTGTAGTCGAACAAAGAAGTCTTTGCTGGTCGCCTAACAGAGAGCCTCTTCACCTGTTTGAAGAGCCCGGCTGCGCATTGGGGGACAGGATCCATCCTGTACAGAGGCGCTGGAAACACGAGACAGAGGGTGTCCCAGTAGAGCCTCTTGCGGATTGCAGTGAGGAGATATTCCCACGAGAACCGGGCCAAGGAAACCTCAATGGAGAGGACGGTTTCGGCGTAGAAGCGTAGGCCTGCTGCCTTGGTTGTGCGGCGACCACCCGCCTACCGAGGTACGGGTAGCCGAGGTGGTGGAGGGCACTTAGAAAGATGGGGCCTCGCTTTTCTTCGAAGAGCAGGAAGCGCTGCACGTGGAGCTTCAGAACCACGTTTACAAGGCCAAGACCTTTTGCCGCAAGGCTCAGAAAGAGGTTACTGCGCCGCGTCCTCTCCATCGACGATCTCCATATGAAGGTCGCCCAGCTCCGTTGAATTCGGTTGGCAGCTGACTCAGCCCAGCAGGAGGCCTCGAGCCCGGCTTGGGAATGAGCGGGGTTTACATTTAGCCATCGTGTTCCACTCTTATTAAAGACGAAGCTTAAGCTTTCTCCTGTAATTGTTGTTTCGTGCACTAGCTTTTTGTTCTAGCAAAACAGAGGTCATGATTTTATAGTCGTGTGCCACGAACACGTTAGGTGGTACGTTACATGCATTAGCTTTATACTATAGCGGTTATTGTAGTTCAGATGCAAGTGTGGCTATATTTGATAGCGTTTTGTTTAATCGATAGCTGTATGTTCGGTATTTTTAAGGTGGGCGATTTATTTAACCGTAGGAATCGCGTCTTCGGGTAAAGAAAGCGCCTACCTTTGAAATTCCGCAGATACAGCTATTGATAAAACAAAACGCTATCAAATAGACGTCACTTGCATCTGAACTCGAATAACCGATATAGTATAGAGCTAATGCATGTAAAGTACCACCTAACGTGTTCGTGGCTACATGACCATAGAATTGTGACCTTCGCCTTCTAAAACAGAAGGCTAGTCGAACAAAAAAGATTACAAGATGTATTTAATTTAATTGATATAAATGTCGTCAAAATAGTGGTGAATCCGGTGAAATGGTCCTCATACTCGCCTCATCAACAAGTCAAATTGGTACAGTATCAGAAACATCTACGATGTATGATACAATAAATGTCAGTGGGGCTACCGTATGAAAGTGAGGCATGGGTTTAGGTGTTCCAGAAATGGTCCAGAAGTGGAACCTCGCGAGGAAGAACCTTGATATGCTTGCGGTTGCGATGCAATCTTTCTCCTAGAGGGCGCGGCATTTAGAGAAGTGTTTCAACGAACGAAAGAAAACGATCCCAGAATGTCATGTGTAAATAAAGTGAAGATGAACCAATCACTCTTTATGTTCCTTTTCTATTTTTGCCCACATCCCCAGGTCCTTTTATTATAACTGATGATGTTATCATTAGACATCTTGCGTGCTCCTAAGACATCCTAAAATTCCGCTTGATGAGCCTCACCGAACTGAACATATTTCAGATAGCGGAAGCTTTTTTGAGAGGGACTATTGAACCTACTACCAATAAAATAACGTCATTTCAGTTCAGCATGCGATTACTTTAGCTAAGTAATGGGAGAGAAACGTCAATCCTCGCTCGCACACAAACACACACGCACAATTCTCTGGACGATTGTGCATGCAAAACAAGCCACGAGCTATGAAAGATAACTACTGAACCAGCCAAGTAGTCGACAGCCATTGGCGTCTTTTGACCAACGACCCAGACTAAGTTCGAGCAGGCTTGATAGCTGACCCAAAAATATTTAAATACACTTTTCTCTTTGTATTATGACTTTGCGGTTGCCCGAGTCGCCCGCCCACTTCCGAAGTAAAGCATCTGGTCAAAGCTCGTAATGGATGTCACGGCTGGTCCCTATCGAGAGAAAACTAGTTCTCTCCGAGGAATGCGCATAAAAACGCGTTTGCACGTGTACACGGAGCTGGCAAGGTGGAGTACGGTCAGGAATCCTCTTCCGAAAGGGTTATCCCCGCTCGGTGACGTGTACCGAGCCCCTATCGGGACCGCTCGTGGAATACTAATGTCCAGCTTCTCAATGCCAACGATAACCGGGATCCACGGGTTGGTGTATACACGGCAACGCCCTGGCGTCCGCTCGAAGCGGCGTAGGTTTAAGTAGATACGCTTGCGACATTTACTCACTTCAGTCGCTCGGGCACAAAAACAAACAAACAAACCGGACAATAAGACGACCGCCCCGGGCTGGGAGAGTGCTTCGGGTTGGCGACACGCGCGTATCTGTTTTTATTTTTCGATTTCCGCCTTCTTTCACCGCATTACTTTTGTACTGGCGCCTGAGACGATCACTTTAATGTTAGGCGTTTTATATGTGTGCCGCTTTTGAGTTTAGGAATCTCCGGATAACTCGCAGCGAGGTTTTTACGGCGACTCGTCCGGAGTTGAGGTTTGTTTGTGGAAGCGAGACGTACGGACGGTTTAATTCCGGTTCTATGCGGCTCCGCTGCGAAGAAAGGAGGGGAGAGGCTATCAACGGAAGAGGTCGGGCGATTCACCCCGTCTATCACATTAGATTGACGACAGGTGGTCGCCGACCCCAGGTTTGTGGTGGATGGCCGAACCGTCAACAAACTTCGGAAAACACGAATTCCATAATCTTTTCGGTCATTGGTTATAGACTCATAGCCTAAATATTTTATTTATTTATATACAGCGATGTCTCTTTAATATGGACACCTCCGTTCCCCCAAGAAATTGCCTATGATGTGAGTTGTTTATAACAACGAGAAAAAACATGCACATATTTTCTCAGTTTGTACCTAAAAATGATGTCCATGTAGCGGTGTATTCATATTAACAGGGTCCATATTAACGAGACATGACTATATATATATATATAAAGAAACCTCTAAAACAATTCGTTTTTCCGGGCTTCAAAAACAGTGGCCCCCCCCCCCCAAAAAAAAAAACACACAAAAAAAAACACGCGAATTTGTCAGCAGCGCATAGTCAACAGTGCTCCATTCAGCATGCAGGCCTAGTTTATTCAAGCCACGGCTGAGAGCGCTGCAATACAAGCTGGAAATGCGCGAAGTCAGAGGTTTTTTCATAATTCGCTACCTTATTTCGAAGCCAATAAGAAAAAAAAAGATGTTAAGGTTTCTTAATGAAAACCACTGAATTGGGTATTTCTGAGGACGCTCTAACTTTGGCATTGCCTCTTTTGTTCTAAATTGAATATTTAGAAAGTTAAATAATTATTCTCAATTAATTAGTTAATTGGGAAAATACAAAAATAGCCTGACTTGCTTTAAACAATTAAAAAACTTATTCGTTCGGTTTCGTCTTCCTAAAATGCACTACAATACTTTTAAACCTTTGCTCAAAGTACGTGAAATACCCATATATATATATATATATATATGTACCACTGGAGTGGTACTTATTTATACACGTAGAAAACACTATATAAAATAAAAACTTACAAGATCATTAAAAAAAATACACCAGTACAATTCACAACACAGGGCAGCTTATTCCAGAAACAAATAAACCGGACAAAAAATTGTGTTTAAAATGATCTGTAGAATACCAATATGGTTTAACATGACGGTTTAGTTGGGTTCTTTATGGCAAGGTTTCAGATAACGTATTATATTGCAACGCGTCTATCTGGTAGTGACTATGACGCATCTGAACAAAAAAACTTAATTCTTCTTGTTTCCATTCTGGTTTTGATACTGGTTACATTTTCTTGAGCCTTGAGTATGGTAACATTATCCATTTATCTCCAGCAATTTAAATACATCGAACGGATTTATTTTAAATTCTCTCTAGTCTATAAATGCTTTGACCAATAAATGGCTCCCAGACAGGGCTGCAATAGTCTATGGTTGGTAAAATCAAAGATGTAAATGCTGATGATTTACCTTCTTAACTCGCGTGTTATAATTTTCTTCGTGGCATTCAAAGTTTTTTTAATAGCTTTCATGCATATCTGTTCAATATAAAAGTTACAGTTGAGGTCGCAACTGAAGTGGACTTCTAAATACTTGTACTGCGCTACTTGATGAAGAAAGAGGCCGTCAATACTATAGCTAAATTCTAATGTGTGTCTCTTGCCTGTCACATTGTTTTGTAGAGAGTGTTTTTTTTATCATCATTATCTGCCACATACCATGCTGCAATATTTTGCAAATGTCTGCTCAGTTTTGATTGATCGTGAATGAATGAATACTGGAATAAATCATAGTGTCATCGGCAAAGTGAATTAAGGTTATCGCGGGATCGAAGCCTTCACAGAAGCCGCTCAACAAAAGAAAGTATGAAAAGAGGTTCAAGCACCGACTCCTGCGGAACACCGGTAATTACAGGTAATGAATCTGTTGTAACATCTTTAATAAAAAAGTTGTTCCCATCCTAACTGATGTGCCTCTAACCAATTTACAATTTGTTTGTTTTTTAGAATCTTACTAAGCTTGTGTAATAACGTCGGATGCTGTACTTAATCAAATGCTTTTGTAAAATTTAAAAAAGAAATCAGTATTTGTTTGATTTCTTTTATTGGCACCACTGCTCAGGTCATGAAAAGGTCAGCTGCGCAGTTTTGGAAAACCTCCGCTTAAGACCATACAGATTTTTACCCGAAATGTTATTGCTTTTAGAAAACTTGTGAAATGTTTAGCTTGTATGTGTTCCAGAGTTTTGCGACATGTACTGGGTAAGTGAAATCGGACTATACGGTTACTTATGTGACTTTTATCTTTCTGTTTATGAACGGGAATTACTTTCCCGCCCTTTTAATCCTGCGGGTTCCCAGTTCTTTTTTTTAGTGATGTGCGGAAAGCTATTCCTTTACTTCGTTTTATCTTAAAGGGGTGCTCCGGGGATTTTCTGAGCTACCCCAACTAACTATCGTTCCGGAATCACCGGCATTTACCCATTCCCGTATGCTATTTAGTATCTCGATATTCAGAATAGTTTCACTTGACGAAATCGGCAAGTGAGATGCTAAAACTACATTCCATATACCGCGCATTCAATACCGTGACGTCAGGGGAACGCAGGCTTGCAGGTGGAGCGGGGAGTCTAAAAGTGAATTATGCCGAGCATTTTTTCACGCAGCTGCGCGGGTGCTCATGCGAGCTTCCAATGCATTCATTTTTCGTTTGTTTGTTTGTTTCTTTATTTCGGACACAGGGTCACAAGGAGAAAGGACAAAAGGCAGATAAGCTCTGCCTGACGAGGGCCAGTCCCCTCAGGACACTGCATCAGCAGTCAATGGAAAAAAAACAATTACAAAACATCGGCAAAAAACAAAACGTCGGCGAGAACCAGCAGTGCAATATCATCGGTACCATTACCTCCACAAGGATGAAAATTACACGTCATATTTTATACAGAAGCTAAAATAGACCTGATGACAATTCATTTCTTTAGCATCACGATCAAACAGTGCATGTAAAGACAAATTGACGTTCAAATTTATTCCGAACAACGTGACAGAAGATACCTTTTTAAATCGTTTTTGAAGCTGCAACGTGAAGCACTATTTAGTATTATTCCCATGACATATGGATGTTTGTTGAGGAATTGAGGTATCATGTATTCTAATTTTTGGTTTCCATAGATTGTTCTTAACCGAGGTATATTATAGGATTCATGCCTTAAATCATATTGAGTATTATTCCAAAGGAATGTCTCAAAAAAAGTCGTTTGGTCGTTAATTATGTTGTTCCGTATGTAAATTGTAAGTTTTAGATGAAACATTTGGTTAACGTTAAGCAAATTGTGCTTTAAAAAGTACGGGGCACTATGGTCCATGAAATTTAGATTATCTATGCAGCGAATTGCCTTTTTTTGCATGATAAAAAGCCTTTCGAGGTTTGTCCTAGTTGTCCAACTCCAGACTAATAAACAGTAATTAACATGAGAATGCACTAAAGAGTAATACAATTGCAGTTTTAACCAATTTAGAATCAAAGATATAACTCTGTATACGATTCCAATGGACCGAGAGATGTTCTTATGAAAATTATTTATATGGGGGGTCCATGATAAGTTTTCTTCAAAAAGAACACCTAGAAATTTATAAGCGGAGACTCGTTCAATTACACTGTTTTGGAACTTTAAGATAATATTACAGTCATCAAGTTTATTTCGTGGCTTGAAAATTACATATTTGGTTTTGTTCACGTTTAACTGTAGCTGATTTGATCCCAGCCAGGAACATAGCTCCCTTAGCCACATGTTAGTCGCAGTTTCAAGGTCCCGCAAATGTTTACCAGAAAAGAACAAGCTCGTATCGTCCGCATATAAAATTATATCCGGAGTTTGTGGGATGTTTACAATGTCATTTATATAGATAATAAAGAACAATGGTCCCAGAATTGACCCCTGCGGAACCCCTTACGTGATTAGTTCAGGCATTGATCGGTAGCCATTTAGACACGTATACTGCATTCTATTCGATAGGTAGCTACGGATCAGTTCTAGCGCCACACCTCGGATTCCATAAAAAGGAAGTTTGCGAAATAGGATATCGTGTTTCATTGAATCGAATGCCCTTTTAAAGTCAAGAAATACTCCAACGGTGAATTTTTTCATTTCGAAATTATTTAACAACTGTTCTTTAATATTCACTAGCGCCATTTCCGTAGATTTGTCCCTCTGAAAGCCGTATTGTTCTTTTACAAATACACGTTGTTGATCAAGAAATTTACTCATTCAAGTTTTTATTACATGTTCAAGTACCTTTGAAAACAGTGGAAGGACAGATATGGGCCTGTAATTGTTAATGTAATGCCTCCTTTGTGTAAAATAGCTACTCTGGCGATCTTCATGCCACCTGGAAAAGTTCCTGTAGCCAAATCATTATTGCAGATATGTCGCAAAGAGGAACACAATAAATCTGCGACAGCTTTGATTGGTTCAGCTTTGATATCATCGTCTCCTGCCGCAGTATAATTCCGTAAGGATCTCAGAAAGACAAATATTTCACTTTCGCTGCATGGGATCAAAAATATCGAACTTGAGACTTTAGGAAAAACATATCTGCCCAAGTCATGCATCGAATCCGCTGTTCCTAATGCAGCGCCGGAGCCCAAAGAATGAGAGTTGAATTTTTCCGCTAATGAGGCATTGCTATACTGATGACCTTCAAAATTAAGAGTATTGGGGATCTTGACACCATGAAGCTGCTTGTAATCAATCGGTTGGGAACAAAATCTACAGTCCAAAGAGTGAACTCCTGCCTTTTCCTGACGTCACTTTTTTATTGCTGTCAGACTTTCACTTTGAAAAACACGGTGAGGACCAAACGTGTAAAAACATAACCTTCATTTGGGTTACTTTTTCGCGATGTTTGTTGGGGCCTTTAGCCAATTTTCAGGCAAATCGGGGACTACAAAGAAAACGCCGAGTACCTCAAAAGGCCACAAGCAACCTGAGCTACGAGGTAATGGGACCAACCAAGCAGCGTCAAAAGTGCAAGTCACTAAACCTTTTTTTGTTTATGATGGGTTCAGCGATGACAGAACATTTACATAAAGATGACAAAAACCATGATGGTGCGCTTCGACTCTGTCTGATTGGTCAAATGAGCTCGTAAGGTCGCCTGCGTCTGGACGTAAGGGGAGACGAAGTATAGGTAGTGCATGGTAACACCATTGAGCATACTGTATTAAGACATATTTAGTATTTCGTCTGATCCCGGCATTTCTTTAGCATCAAGCTGTATTAGCAAGTTAAACAGGCCTTGCTGATTTACTTCAACATCAGAAGAAGGAGTGCTATCAGAAACGTCAAAAACCTGAAGGGAACCGTCGTCTTTCGTGAAAACAGACTGAAAGTATTGGTTGAATGACAGAGCAATCTTACCGTTATCAGTAATAACAGAATTGTTTTCCACTATGCTAGTCACAGCACCTCTCGATGGAAATAAGTGCCGCCAAAATTTCTCTGGAAGGAATTTTTATAAAGTTGGAAAGAGTATTGTCTATACCGTATAGCATTTCGAACTTCCGATTTAAAAGACTCAAAAGCCCCAGCACCTCTTCCCGTTTTTCAGATGCCTCGCAATTTTTAAGCTGTCGCCGTTTTTTCTGTTTTAGGCAAATAATATTTCTTGTTACACAAGGATTTATTTGCGAAGATCTCTTAACCCGTCTAGGAACACATTTTTTTTTCCTCGCAGTATGAGTCATGTTTTTAAACCTCTCACGTATGGTTTTTGGATGACGTGCTTAGTGGCAAAATTGTTTGATGCTCTTTATATAATTTTTACTTAAAAATCTCAAATACTTTCATTGTCCGCCTTTGAGAAATCCGGAAACGAGACATTTTGAATCGCGGCTGTATCACATTTGCTCAGGAGACCTGTGGCGAGGACCATATTATGATCTCAGATTTTAGAAATAACCTCACGCGATTCTTGTGTTTTTGCTAATGCTTTAATTCGAAATACGAGATCAAACACAGAACCAACGGACCCTTGTGTTCGAGTGCGTGTTGTGCACTCTGTTTGTTAAGTTGTGGAAAAATGCGATATCTAGAGGCGCTTGAAATATGCGAACTTCACTCTTACCGACGCACATGTTTACCTAATAAATAGCGGGCAAATTAAACTAGATAATATTTCTCTTTGTGTGTAAAAGGTTTGAGAGTAGACGCCTTTTTATAACAATGCAGTGTCAAGAAAGCTGATAACCACAACTGCGATTGTTATGGCCTGGTCCTTCTAGACCAGTACTGAGAAAACGCTGCTCGAATATGACCTTCTGTTTACTCAATTTTATTGGAGCAATTAGAAGATTTTTTTGTCAAACAAAAATACTGAGTGTAAACACGACTAAAAATAACCGCGACTAGCCGACATGTCATGCTAGACTAGTACTTGTGGGAGCGAGAGTTCTGCCACCACGGCCAGAGGCCGCTGCCGACCACCCAAAGTGGACAACGTCCGAGGCACTCAACAGCGCACGTAGGACAGGCACAGAGGCCTATAAAAGAGGGGACACGCCCACAGAAGGGAGGAGACGGACCGAGGAGCACGGAGGCGCGTAGGTCTAATGCCCGGCATTGCTATACTTCACTACTAACAACCCATTCCTGTTACTCTAATAAATGTAGTTTCTCGTTATGAAAACCCCGGCTTCGTGTTGTTCCTCCCGGGTGGGCATGCAGCAAGGCAACTCTACCACATACTATGCATTAGTTGTCGCGCATTTTTAATTGATAACAATTTTCATGCATTAGGCGATAACGACACATATACGGGGATGTTTCTGTTGAGATTTTAAAACATTTCTAAAACTAGGATGGTTAAGAGAAAAAAAAGAAGAGTATTCTCGGGAACTAACTACCAGCCATGGCGGACGTCATGGATTGCAAAAGACACACCAATGAGAAAAATATATAACTAAAATTTACTAGTGAACGTTTTAATTATTAAAAGCAAACATATGGTTTCAATAAAAGAACTTGCTGAGCGTCATCGAAAACGCCTAAATTAGATTTTAGAACGACTTGAAGCACATGGAAGGGCGGGGTGTGTTCTGTTACTGCTCGTGCAGCAGGCGCAAGGCTAGCGATGTGAAAAGGTGGATAATATTCTTATATCATTCGTGTTTTAACATTGCCGGCATTGAGCCTGCTGCAGAAGTGGTAACTTGAGCGCACACCCTCGCTTCCCACGTGCTGAAGTCGTCCTAAAATTTAATGACTCAGGGGTTTTCGATGACGCTCAGCAAATTTCTAATTATAACTATATGTCTAGTTTCACTAATTACGAAGTAAATTACTAAAATGTATGTCAATATTTTGTTAAATATTTTATTTTCAACGCGTCGAAGTTAATTAGCATGTTTTTGGCAGTCCTTGACGTCCGCTGTGACAGGCAGTTTGTTTCTGAAATTAGTTTCTTTTCTCAAACACCAATTTTTTGGTGACATTTCGAAACCTTCGCAGAAACACCCTGTACGTTTCAGAACTTGTACTTCGTTTTATCGTACGTCGGAGCACAGCCGGAGGCCATGAGTGCACAGATGCATATACATGGACTAAAAGAGAAAAGTTGGGGCGGGCACTCTGCGGTTGATTGGATTAGCCGCTGATAGCATATTCACAGAAAGATGGCTAAGCCGTGACATCACCCTGTCCGCGCTACTTGATCTATTCTTACAGCACCTAGCGTCAGCTGCACTCTGACGTAGGATTTCAGATGAAGACTGAGCTTGATATGGGTTTGACGCATCTCTCCCTAGGTAAGAAAACCTAAATTCTTTTCTGCGTCACTAAAGAAGGCCACCGTAGGCCACAGATTGGACACCACTACGGCGTGAGCGTTCCGCTGGAACTCGGCTTCTCACTGATTGGACTCGTGTTCCGGCCGAGCGCTGACGGAGCACTCGTGGCCAATCGGTGGCCTACGACGGCCTTCTTTAGTGACGCAGGAAAGCACCGAGGCTTTCTTATCTAGGAGGTGTTTGACGTATCCCTATAATCGGGGACATCAGTGTCGATAGCAGGGTCTGTCAGGTGGCTTTATTCCTCAAGTGTGTTTCCCGACGTCAGGATGGTGCTTAGACCGAAGACGAAAAGCAACTCACCGTGGCGAAGCCTTTTGCTTATCGAGTACGCCACACGCAAGGATAACAATTTTTCCTGCCAATTTTGTTTTCACATTATTGCTGCCTCTCTTCGAGTGCAACGAGGAAACTGTAAATCTTCTGTCGCAAAAAAAAAAAGGATTCTGCGAGATGCGGTTGTGTCGAAGAATCGCATAATGGAAGGCGCATTAATTGATGACACAAATGACGTAGTTTCTTTGTTGTTTTTGCCTGTGGAAACTCGTGAATGATGTTCACATTGGTCTCGCGAGAAGACGAGTGCCTTGTTTGTCTACGCGTCGCTCCAAGAAACCAAACTTGGCAATGCCGACTTCGCATTTAGATGCGTTTAGGACAACGCCGCACTCGTTTAGGCGAACGGCTCGCGAATAAAGTTTTCTCTTTACCGGTATTGGATAGAATGATTTCACGATAAATATTTCTATGAAGTGGTGCAGCGATACGTGCTACGACCCAGCAAACTGTGTCGTTGCACGGTACCACGATCACATTGATTGCCACCTAACTCCCACGGAAAATAAAGGTTTTGCAAGATACGGCCGTGTCAAATAACCGCATATGAGACGCATTATTTGATGCCGCAAACAAAAAAATTTGTTGTTGTGGCATAAAATGTTTTTTGAGTCGTGACACGTTTTCGGTTCCATGTGGAGGGCACTGCACCGCACCCTGAGTGGCGGACGAATGAACGCGAGTGCCCGCATAGGTTTGAACTTATTTTTGGCGACTTTCAGCCTGTCGGGAGCGAGGCGACGCGGCTTGGCAAAGACTGGAGAGCCGTGGTGTTAATCCAATACGTAATATTGTGTCTGATTTTCACCTCAGTGTTGCATGGATGCATTAGCGTTCGGAATTTCTTTTAGAAGGTTTCTCCATGGAGCAGTGATTTGCACAAGTTCCATAAACTTACGAAGTGATTTCATATTTACATTTTCTTTCGGGAATGCTGACGCAGTGTGAAACACGGATTTAAACGCAATTCTCTGGAGTCTAAAGAATGAATGCGAATTGAATAATGTTACTCCTGCGAGGAGGAGATTTCACTTAATGACATTTGAAGAAAAATACGAGGTAGAGTTGAGAGTATCCGGAATATATTTGTTATCTGCATAATATTTGAGACAAAATTAAAGGCAGTTTGACCCTTTCCAGCATAGCTCTCCCCGCTTTTGACCCATGTGCGCCAACGTTTCACTAACAAGTGGATGCCGGGGAAGAAAACATCTTCCTGGTGACTCCGAAGCCACGAATGCACCGCCACTTCCAGCACACCCCCCTGTACGGAACTTTATTCCATCGAGAACTACTTTGAGTGTTCCGAAATAAATTAAAATCGCTCAGTACCAGATTTTTGAAGTATGGCAGCTGCGTAATGCATGAACAACGTAAACCCTTGAATTGTTTCCACTTCGCACGTGCCGTGTGGGGCGCGCATTGTCGGGCTGCAGCAAAACCTTAAATGTCAGCAGATAACCAAGTTTTGATTTGATCAAAGGCTACAGTTAACGAACAAAAAGTTAGGGCGCAAACGAGCTGGTGAAGGTTTAACATTATTTGAGTTGTCCTCGAGCAGGGAACAATATGACCTGTTGTTGACACTGGGTCTCCTGGGCATACAATCTTCGCCGATTGGGCCCTTGCGTGGTACCAGAAGACCGAGAGCATAACCTCATGCCCTGCGTCGGAACTGTCGGAAACTTTTGTCTTGGTGACGAAGTGTGCCCTCACTCTATGCTTCCCGCATGATCTCCGACTGGGCATAGTTGATATAACGTTCCTCCCCAGTGACAACGCGTCGAAGAACATGATACGTCTCAGCTTCATAGCGTTCGAGCAACGTCTCGCACGCATCCACGCTGCGCTCCTTAATGTATGGCGTAAGTGCTGTTAAACACTTTGGGCGACCACGTTGACTTTTCACTATCATTCCATGAATACGAGAACGAAATAAAACATTTGTTTATAGAAAACGAAATATGTCTTGAGTAAAAAAGCAAAAAAAAAGCTTTGGTATTGTTTACGCTGAACAAATGAATAATGCTTTGGTGCCAATATTAAGTTATTCTTATCTTATTATTTTATTATAATTTTTTTTGTGCCAATGCCTTGTGTTTTGAAATTGGTTTTCTGTGTGGCAACAATTAGAAAAATGTTTTTGTGCCTCAGTGATGAGTTATTACGCTCCTCGTGTACTAAAAGTACTTTTTTGTTTGTTCCAACAACGAGTGCAATATTTTTAAGGCGAAAGAAAGCCTTACTTGTCCCATTACGTGAAAAAGCGGCGGCGTTGTGCCCGAAAGATGCATCACACCAGTACGTCATCAACCACGTGTGTGCTGATGTAAACTGCGGGGGTTAGAGACCTCTGTCAGGCAGAAATGCCTTTTTTCTCCACCTCCCTACCGGGCTTGACCCGTGAAAATTCCAATAAACTTCAAACAAGCCTCAAAGATGTCTTAGTACCCGCCTGCGAGACACTATATGGCACTGCAGAATATCGCGAATCAGGTCGTGCACCGAGTCATGTCTAATATTGGTTTTCAGCCATTTCATTGATTGAGACAATGCTGTTTTTGTGTACAAGCCGTTCAACTTCTGACATTGAGCGCCTCGTTGCCGAAGTGTGAGCCCGGTGGGCGCGAGGTGTGTCAGTTACACTGGACTCTACACTTTGCACACCTGTCTAAGCAACATACAGGCACCTCCATTCTGCTTCGGCGTCCTGCGACAAAATATCCACCGGTTTTTGCCCTCTTCACTCAAAACCGGAATCATGAACGCTGCCCCTCCCACGGTGCGCGCTTTCAAGGGGGCGGCCATTTCGGAAGTGCTGTGGTCACGTTACATTTATTAGCAGGTCTTTGTGGCGGCGTGCACAGCTTGCTTTAGTGGAAGGCAGAACAATATTTGAAACGCAGTTCGCGGTATTTTGATTTTTACAACTCAATTACGGTTACGTTTTGACTCTGCCTTGTGATAACGATACACAATAGAAACTCCTCAGGCAGAAACTGCAAATTTATTTTATACCCTGCTTCCATGGCCAGCCTAAAGGTACGTTTAAGGTAGGTCCTTTTGCGATAGGCGAATCAGCCCTCGCTCCGGGGTCGCGAGCACATTCTAGGCGCGGAGGATCGCGAACTGTTTCTCTGCCAACTACAAACGTCCATTAGCAAAAGTTACCCTTATGATCTTGTGAATGGTGTATTAGAAACGGAAGTGAAAAGTAATGCGCGGATTTGGTCGGGTTATCATGTATACATGTATAATTAATAATGTAAGGAAAGATGCTCACGTGGGAAGAATGCTGCGCTCTTCAGAAGAAATCAAAGCTTTTACTATCAGCCATTCTTGATATTACAAATCGGTCAGGTAAATAGTATTGTTTAAACAAAAACTCTGTTTAATATTTTGTGGTTCCTTAAACGTAGCTAGTTATTTTTGATTTTGCCTACAATTTCTCTTTAGGGATAATTGTTGCATTCGCTATCACCCGACCTGCCCGTTGAGTATTATTTATAACAGAGGTTTTTGTTTTCGGAGTTTATTTCTCGTGAAATTCGGAAGGTGTTTTTCGGAGTTTATTTTTTTGCAGAACATACGAAGTTTATCGGAGTTTATTTTTGTTAGATTTCCGATTCTCCGAACTAGGGAGTTTATTTTTGATATGTTTCAAAATCTTCAAGATTGAAAGTAAAACAATATATATTACCTGGCGGGTATAACTCGGCCCTTGATTTATAAGAACGCACGTGTATCACGTAACATTGGCGCCCTTGCCATTAATAATACTAACTATCACACAAAAAAATTGAAAAATACACATTGAGATCACTAAACTCCTTGACGTAATCGTCGGAAAGCTTGTTTTCTTTTCCTCCTACTCTACCGCTTCTCCCTGCGGCTGCACGGGGTAGAGCGGTGAGATAGAAGCCTCAGCTGTCCCTCCTATAAAGTCAAAGAGTTCATAGGCTTTCACGGTTATCAATTCACAACCCTACCTTCCTCTAAGAAGTTCTATTTGGAAACCAAAACAGTGGTTTCTGTCGTGACCCAGGATTCCAACGCCTTGTTGTCCTGAGCGAACCTTGACGAAAAAACGGTGAACCTTCTTTGGTCAATACTACGATATTTTGAAAGAATCTGGGGAGGCCTTTCCTGATGACCGCTGAACCTGTGCTCTTACCGAACTTAATTGTATAGAACTGTATTTTTTGTTTCTTTTCGGCCATTGTTACTTCTGAATTCGGAACTTTACGGATAAATTGGAATTGAACAACATTTTACCTGCAAGTGTTTTTCGGATTTTATCGGATTTATTCGAAATCACGGAACCCTATTTAGAATTATAAGCAGTCGCCTGTGCAAACATGTGCGGGGTGAACTGTACTTTTCCTGGAATGTCTTGTTTTTTTTTTCTGGTATTTTTGGCACAGCTACGCTGTCCCCGACGTAGTAATTCAGTGCCTCATCCACAACCTTGTCCCGCAAAACAATGGTTCCCGTTCTGCGAGCTTGCTTACATTAGATACCGCTCCTAAAACGTCAAGCTTACACGCACGAGTGCCCAGTTTGCATCTCGGTATTTCTTTGCTACCTCACGCAAACATAAATATTATATTTGCGCAGAAACGGCTCGTAACAAATCACTGCTTGTCGTCGGCGACATGGTCTGCTGACATGGTCGGCAACGCGTGAAGAGGAAACTATGGATAAAGTGCGAGCGCGCATGCATTTCTTCAAACGCGCAAGGAGTGTCTTCTGTGCAACACGAGGTCTGCACCTCAACCTCTCGCGAAGTTCTAGCGATGTCATGGAAGTGCCTTCCTTTGGGTCAGGCAGTGAGGCACGTGTCTGCTCTCACTACCACAAGCAGCCGAGAACTTCGGAAAGCGCTGCTTCGAGCAGAGGCCTCGCATGGTGTGTCGGAAGGTTTCCTCGTTGAAACGTTCAACGTGAATGATGTGCTCAAATGCGCCGGCCTTCTTCTGAACATGAGAGGCTCCGATCATCCAATCATCAATAATTGTAGGTAAGTCGTCCTGGACACTTTGTGACTTATACAGACCAAAATTGTATTATATACTCCAGAATAGATGTCTCGCAAAACTGGTCCAATTACGTATACGATGTAACGGTTGCCGGGGGACCTATATGAAATAGGTAACTTGAAACTTGCAGTAATTCACAAAGTCCTTTATTAATGTGGAAGTCGTATTAGGGAGGCTGTGTGGAAAAATCCTGACCCGACGAAAAAGCTACATAAAATCGACATCCTGTCTAGCTATAGCCCAGGAGTGGCCAGAGCAAAAAGCGATAAAAAAGTGATTCTGAGTGAGGGGCCGCAGTAAAAAGGGGCGTGGCTGTTTTTTTATTGATTTTATTTCAGCTAGCAGTCACAACGAACCCTACATATAAAGCGATCGATTGCTCATTATTTTTTTATTGTATCGTGCGTCTTCATGAAAGAAGCATTTTGTCTGATGCACATATGGTGGCACAAGGCTGCCAAAACGCAAGATTTTTATTCTATAGCTCTTTTCTTTTGATTTTGAGGTGGGGGAAGTGGAGGGGGGGAGGCGGGGTGGGTAGCTTACTCTAAAGGCGCGAGCCGCACTTGAACCCGCAAAAGGCTGCAGTTTGGCCACCCCTGAGCTCGTTCGTGATGCGGTGATCCACAACGGACGCGGCAATGAAACTGTTAACTTTTCTTCACAGAGATCTGCTCTTTGGAGGCATGACATCCTACAAAAACACGGGCACTCTAGTCAGTCTGTTCAGCAAGCTGAAGCGGAAGGGAACCGCTTCCGTGGACGACGCTCTGGTTCGAGCAAACTACGAGCGGGTGGTTAAAGCCTCCGAGATGCTGCACATCATGCAAGCTCTGCACAGCTCGACGCTGACCACATGTGACGGGGAGAAAGAGGAGGACGTGGTTCTCGGCAACAAACTGGCCGTCCTAGTCGGGGATCTTTTCTTGACGTTGTCCTTCAAAGAAATCACGGACATCCAGGACAGCACTGTAGGTGACAAATCATATCCACTCGCTCTTATTAGTGCATGTGCCACTGGGTAGGAAATCCCGCCGTCACGACCCTAGAGGCCAGGTTGGGAACTGAACCCATGGGGTAAGAGCAACATGAATTTTGTATTTGTTTCTGAAGCAGCGATCAGCTGGCATAACCGAACGCTGTGTCAGCATTCGGCTGGGCTTTGTTTCCCATTGGTTAGGGACCTCTTGAACACGAGTTCCTTCTGAACGCTGACGTGGCACTCGTGTTCAACCTAGGCCCTGCACTCGATCGAGCACGATGACGTAAATAATGCTGTCCACGGGCCCGGGTTTGCGTAAACACCGGGATCTCTAGAAAACAAGCTGGAAACAGCGCCCCCTTAGTTTGATTTCCTCGCTTATAGGGTGTATTCGCCGGAGGGCATATTTGAGGGCAATAATGCACGTTGCAGAAGGACTGCGGAAGCTCGCCGTCACCACGCGCTCAGCAGCCGCTCACACAACGATGGTCGCCAGTGAATACTTCCTATAGCACTTGCATGTTCATTTCTGCCCCAGCCTCAGGTTTATTCAACATGGTTAACGACAGTTACTTGCAGATATTTGCGCAGCGCATGTTGATAGCGGGCTTTTACAGTGCTTCCACAACTTATCACATTAGTTGAAATATTGCATGGGCGAGCGACACCTGGATCTTGAGAAAGAAGTTTAATTAATTTTTTTTTATACGAAGCTAACTTTGTCAACTTAAAAAGGACTGGATGGTTGGATACATAGCTATGTAAACTACGTGTGTGGCCACCACCTCTGAAAGGACGCTTAAATAATATTATACCACTAGAAACTCTCTCTCTATATATATAGTTGTCCTCCTAACCAGTGCAAATGTATCACGTCTACGTGATCTTTACGGAACATATACCTTAATATTTTTTGCATGTTGATTTTTTGTCGAAAATATTCAGGTCCTCGAAGCCTTCTCAAAGGGTGTTGAACTGTTCGCCACACCTGATTTCGAGGAGGCTCCTCGACGTCCGAGCCTCGACTGGTGGGAAAAGAGTAGCGCGGAGAAGCGCTCCTGGTTTGCGACCGCGTTCGAGTGCTCCGTACTGGTGGCGGGTCTGAGGTGCGACGATGAACGCGAGGCTGCCCGTAAGTGCGGAAGGAACCTCGTGCTAACCATGCAGGTACGTTACCATGAAAAAAAAGAACAGTTGAATGCAAAACAAGAATCAGATCAGATCTGATTTATTTTCCTCAAAGGTATCCCTTGGGATACATTACATGAGGGGGAATAGATACAACATTCAATGAACAATAATAAAAGGTAAACAGCAAAACAAACAAAAAAGCATTAATTGATCACACTTTACAAATAAGAATTACAAATGTCGCGAAATTTATGGGTATTAGTTTCATGGACGATATGAGCGGGTAAGGAATTCCAGTCGGCAATAGCAAGTAAAAGGGGGAATTTTGAAATTTGTTAGTTCTGGAGAAGAGAGGCTGAATTTTTAGTGGACGATCGCGGCGCTTTGAAATGTAAGTTGGATCTTGGAGATAGATGGTACAAAATTCCGATGATTAGTAGTAGATGCCATGAAGTAAAGCAAGACGGGCTAGTTTGGTTCTAGCGGTTAGAGGTTTCAACTCCAGGTTGGTTTTAATAATGGTGACGCTCGAGGTTCGTGAATATTCATGCATGATGTAGCGTGATGCCTTGTTTTGAACGGATTCGAGCTTGTTAAGAAGGTATGCTTGATGATGCCACCAGATGATGTTGGCGTATTCGAGTGTGGATCGCACAAATGCTTTGTAGGCGGTTAGTTTGACTGTCTGAGATGAGCGGAAAAGGTTGCGTTTGATGTATCCGAGTGATTTACATGCACTTGAAACGGTGTTATTGATATGATCGTTCCAGGTGAAGTCCTCTGAAAAAATTACTCCTAAGTACTTGTATGTTCGAACTTTTTCTATGTCTTCATGGTTAATGGAGTAATTCCTTTGCGTGGATGAAGGCTGACTGGCAAATGTTATAAATCTTGTTTTGTTAGTGTTCAATCTCAGTTGCCATGTGCTGCACCAAAGTGAAATCATGTTGAGGTCTTGCTGTAGCAGTGCTTGATCATCTGGGTTGGTGATGCGCCGGTAGAGAACACAGTCATCTGCAAAAAGTCTTATGGAGGATGTTAAGCTAAGAGGAAGGTCGTTTATGATAAATGAGAAATAAAAGCGTACCCAATACGCTGCCCTGAGGGACACCGGACTTTAATGATAATTTTGAAGACTTACTCTCTCCGACATATGTAGCCTGTTTACGATTTTCAAGAAAAGTGGCAATCCATTGTATGATAACAGGATGAATGTTAAGTTGAGACAGCTTGTACAACAAGCGTTGGTGAGGTACGGAGTCGAAAGCTTTGACAAAATCAATAAATATGGCATCAGTAGGTTTGGAAGAGTGAATTTTTTCGTGCAAACTAGTAACAAATTCAAAAAGTTGCGTTTCACACGAAAAACCTTTTCTGAATCCATGTTGGTTAGTACAAATTAGGTCATGGTCAGATAAGTGGCTAATGACATGGGAATATATGACATGCTCCATAGTTTTGCATGGTACACTTGTTAATGAAATTGGCCTATAGTTAGAGACATGTGTTTTATCACCAGATTTAAAAATTGGTAGCACTTTCCCAAATCTCCAATAAAAGGATTGGCCAGTTTGAATGGGAGATCTAGTCTGCAATAAATGGAGAGAGCTCGGCGAAGGCTGAGCATATCTTTAGGCCTAAAGAAACAGTCTCCGCTGTTGCACTGGGAATGTTGTTGTCTATGCTCAGTGCAGCAGCGCAGACTGTTTCTTTTAGGACTATACATATTTCCAGCTTCGTCGGCTATGCGGAGAGCAAGTTGCCTGCTTCTTGCGCAAGAGTTGCTGTGACGTCAGAGCGACGCCGAGCTCTGATTGGCTCCGATTGAAAGGATAGTGGGTAGACCTCAGTGCTGGGTGCCTTGAGGTGTAGCCATTGCTTTTTTCAATCAGCCAATAAGAGCTCGGCGTTGTTCTGACATCATCGCAGCCCCTGTGCAAGAAGCAGACGAACTTGCGCTTCTCATTGGCTCTCTCAGGTGTACTCTGGGGGAAACTATAGAGGCTCCAGATACCTTAGAGTGTTAAGGTATGCGTTCTCAGCTCTTACAAAGAATTGTGCGTTCCTTACTAATACTGTAAACACACACACACACACATTTGTGGAATGCGTGTCAAATAATGAGCTGTGATTTTCGATTACAAATGTTTGTTACTTCTCAAGAACCATATTTGGAATATTTGATTCACGCACGTTACCCACAAGCGATAGACGCGAGCTTTGGTTTAGGTGTCTTTTTAAGCGGGGTTAAGGCAGTTGCATATGTGCTATATTTTACTTCAAAACTTTCGTGCTCTTTACGTTTTGATTTTGACCGTCTTAAGGCTGAACTCCATGGAACGAATTATGTGACGAATAACTGGTGAACGCCGCCTGACAGCACGCTCGTATTGCGCGCGACGTAGCAGCCACTGTGTTGATTCCACGCGCAGAGCAAAAGCCGCCGGGCGAAATTCGTCGGTTATTCGCAGCATATTCGTCTTATGGAGTTCAGCCTTTAGGTTTCTATTTTTCAAATTTATTTTCTGTGGTCGAGTAGAAAAAAGTGGTAAATAAATCGGACTTGAAATCTGCATTTTTGTTCTTTTTATCTTCATTTTAGGCTTAATATGAAATTCAATAAACTTCTTTTTGTGAAACATTAGCTCCGATTTTTTTGTCCACGCATCTCGTGCTGCAACACTTCCCACAACACTGATCAAAAGCGTTGTTGCCGAACGAAGAAATTACGCGCTGCCAAAAACAGCACATGTCACATTATACACTTCTACATTGCCTCTACAGGAGGCTCACGAGTCACGCCAATGTATAGACAGTTGCAAGCATGGCGGCTCGAGTGGTGCCCCATGGATGCAAACAGGGGCAGCATGCGCGTGAACATGGCTTTGGCAATCTTACAATTGCACGGGCTTGCCCGCACGATGAGTGACATGGCGGCGGCCAGTCACCTTGTTTGCAATCGTCTATAGAAATTGTCGTTTAACGAAGAAGGAAACATGGCCGTCGGGAACCGCATTCCTTCTGCAGCCGAAAGAATTTCCCGTGCTGCAGCTTGAGCAGGATCGTCACCTTTTGTACCCAACTTGCAAGTGTCGCCATTGCGCCACTGGTTTCTACGAACTACAACTTCTGCCTTGTGAAACTAACACGGTGAACCGAAACGCTCGTGGCGCATAAAATAGTGGCATGGCCGCGAAGGACTTCACATGCAAGCTAGGTATAGGAACTCGTTACTAAATTTATGAAAATAATTATGGAGTAGCCTGCAAAAATTTTAAAGATATTGCCACGCGCGTCGACGAGCGAGCGCGTGCGTAGCCGAGTGTTTACCGCGCTTGGCTCTCGTGCAACATCCAGGGTTCGATTCCTGGGAGCGACGCGTCTTTTATCTACTCTTTCAATTTAGATTTCTGGTAAATTCGAGAACCCTGGATGTTTGTTCGAGGTCCGAACGTCCTACACGCCGAAACTTCTACGCCGATTGTTCCAGAAGCCCACACATGTATGTACATAAGGGGCTCCGCGTGGCGACCCGCAGTCAGTCTCGCCCCAGCGCTCAAATCCTGTTTTACGCCGACTTCGACGCCCGCGACGCTTTGTTGTTATCTTCTCGTTCCTTTTTGTTTTGAGCACAAGTTCGCCCCATTAAACGTTCCAGCTTACTCAGTTAATCTTTGTTTCGCCACGTAGTCATTCGTGACGATATGAAGCTCTCCACAACTTGCATTACTTTTTTCCTGTGTCAAGATAATTGATCCTAAACAAGTACCCCCACTTGGTTTCACCATAAAGGCTCGTTCACACAGCTCCGTTTCCTTGCGTTTTCTTACGTTACGTGTTCTACCCAAAACATTCGTTTACCGAATGTCGCGTGCCAGGCGGTCTTCTTGAACCGATAATTACGCTTAATATAAAGCACAGATGTCCCGGTGAGTTTTGACGTAGGCAGACGTACACTTTCGTAACGTCACGTGTAGTAAGGAAACACGGTTGTGTGAACCAGTCTTATCTCAGAGCGCAAGGTAATGTTACAAGTTAGAGAAACACAGACACACAGATTAAAGGTCCAAAGTCACGGCGCACTACCCACGATTGGTTTAGCTGAGGGGTCTTCAAACGTTTTACCTAAGGGTCCAGTTCAGGGATTGGGTGCTGTCTTTAGGGCCGGAAAAAGATAAGTAAATTTAAATGAGAAAACACTAAATAAATGGCTTTAAATAAGCGATTATTCAAGGGGCGGTTCAACGATATTCAATTGAAATGTTTTTAACTTTACACGAGCTTACTGGCACTCGTGGTACTCAAGGATACTCGCACGCAACGCCACTGGCCAAGGAACTCCTTTGTAGCGGTGTAATTTCAAGGACAAAAGCGATCATTATCAATCAATATTTCCTTTGCAAAACTTGATGACGTACGTGGGGATCGCAGTACACCCAAGTGACGATATTTGAATGCGGCTCATAGATTGGACCAAGAATTGTGTGGGCACTCCATTTGGGCTCGTGATAATCGATAGCTCGAGAAGCATTCGGGTAGTGGCCCGTGTCCAATCGCTGCAACGACGACAATAGCCGAGCCATAACAGTGTTTGGAACTCAGCGCGTGTCCCGCGCCTTGCCAACCCCAGCGCGTGGCTATGATCCACATTGGCGGCATATAATCGACTCCAGATCACGTGGCCACTTGTTCTGGAGGCGAATTGAAGGGTGAACGCTGCTAGTTTTTCTTTAATTTTTTCTGCGACTTCCATTGCGAGTGGTGAAAAACGAACGGGTGTTTTATAGGTCATTAACGTCGGGAATCCGTTCTAAGTCATATTTGCGCAAAGTACAAAAATCGTTGCATTGCCCCTGTAAATACAAAATTGTTAAAGTTACAGTACAAATAAAAAAAGAAGAATGGAAGGCGAATGATTACATATACCTTGTTTTTGAATATAGTTTTTTTGTGATCTGAAGAAAGCACGACCCGATCGACGTGATGGTAGAGGTTTTATCAGAATAAAAACATGGCGGGTTATTCCCGTGCGTGACCCCGTTGCCCACTTCGTCGTCCCGTTTCTATTTTCAAACAATAGTATTTATCTAAAAACTACGAAATTACACAATAGTGAGAACTCAGAAAACTCATCAGACATAAATCAAAGCGCATATAAACTTTGACCTGTACCAACAGGGCAGAGAACTAATGAGAACCATAAAGCTGATGCTGAAAATATGCAGTATAGATACGATAGGACACTAAGCACAATTTGCATGGGAACGCACATATTAAGTTACACAGATATGAAGCAGGGAATAATACTCTAAGACCCTTTATATTCGCGGTCCCTATTTTTGGGGAATCGCGGTCACTAAATTTTGCAAATTCTAGACACCTGCATTGAAACTCTTAAGGACCGAAATTTTCGCGTGCCTTTAAATTTCGCAAATGTTTCAATTCGCGAAATTCGCGAAATTTAGGTGCTCGCGAACATTAAAGGTTTTACAGTTATGTTGATGCTGGTGAGAACAATGTCCAGTAAATAATATGACGAGCGAACACGCCTTACGTTAGGCAGTTTTGTCTCGTGTTTGTTCTCTGGCAGGGCTGAGCAGTGTCGCGATGCAAATGTATCGCGATAGTATTTTGAAGATACTCTCGAGTATATGAATTTGTTTCTATCAATATACTACTGAAAAATGTATTTGTATCTCAGTAATGAAAAATTTATTTGCGATGTATCGCTTGTATCCCGATACTCAGTCAGGCTGGAAGATCTCGGGGCATTTGTTGTCGAAAATTAATTGACGGTTTTCTATGATAAACTGAACACCATCTTTATCGTGCAGGGGGTCCCATAATTTGTTATATGTACCCGCCGCACAACGCTGCCTGCAGGGTGGAAGCCTAGTTATCTGGTATATATCATAGTCACCAAAATTAAAAAAAAGCAAAAAAAAAAAACAAAAAAAAACAAAAAAAAACGTGGTTTGAAGAGCGGTTATTTGCAAGAATAGCAGGATAAGCTTGTCTGAGAACCCTGTTTTGCCATGAGGGGGTGTCTCAAATTGAGAGACAATTTGGGCAGACGCCTTTTCTCAAGCATGGCAAGTCGTCAATGGTCTCCAGTATTTATGGGGTTCACTGGGGGCGACAATGTTTTTTAGCGGCATTCGTGATGATACTTGTGAATAGATGCAGCGTTTTAGGTAAGGGGAGGTACATAAACTGACATAAACCTGAGGAATACAAGCCCTGTCATTTGCACTTGCCACGAACTGCACCCTCTGCACCTTTAACTGTTGGGGAAAATATGTATTTATATATCTGTATCCGCATTCCGGAATACTTTTTTTACGTTCTTGCTTAAGTATCTTGGGGATATCCAGCTAAATAAAAGGCAAATGTGACTCAGTTTCTGTATCTTGGCTGTAGAATACAAGTAACTCAGTATATGCTTTCCGGAATACTTTTGGACTATCTCTGCCCAGCCTTGTGTTACGGTATCTTAGTTTACGCGGTTGGTCCGTGTCAGTGTTATAGGCGTTGAAGAAAAAAGTAACGAAACACGTTACTCGTTGCTTGTGAAATAAAAGAAGGCGTTACCAACCTACGTTACCTCAAAATAAAAGGAACGCGCATTACCATTATCGATAAAAATTAACGCCCGTTGCTTTTGCGTTACTTTTCATTTATAAATTGACGGTATCAGTGGTTTGTTTCTTTTTTAGCGACAGCGTTTTTCGATATTAAGACAATGAGCGTGGGCTTTGTTTTTTTTTCTTCTTCTAAAGTGGGACTTCTCGCGCTAAAAAACGCAAGAAAAAAATTTAGTTGCGGGTATGTTTAGACAGCCTAGAACTTGGTCTGCCTCAACGGGCGACGAATTTTCCCGCTGTAGATGAGAAATTTAGCCTGCGCAGTACAAACCGGTAGACTGTTGTCTTTAACGTGCACCACGCAGTAGGAATACACGACTGCACGCTGTCCCGATGCTCATCCAAATCGAAACGGGCAGGGGTGGGGATTGAGCAAAATTTTGATGTCAAGTAGAATGAGGGAAATAATTATTTACTTGGCGCTTATACTTCGTTTCCTGAACGATCTGAACACTTGGCGAAAAAGTCGGCGGGAAACCCGGCGGTTATGATAGTTTAACTCTGAACGCAGCCGACGCTACGAGATAATCGGGTCAAGCAAGCAGCGTGGAAAGTGCAAGTCACTAAGCCTTTTTCGTTTATAATGGGCTCAGTAATGATAGAGCACATTCAACATGATGAACACCATGATGGTGCCTTTTGACGCTGTCTGATTGGTCCCATCAGCTCGTATGAGCTGCGGCTGAACTACACTCTAAAAAAGTCTGCGTCTTCTTTCCCGCACAACACTCGGAGAGGCAATCAGCGCCACTTACGGAGGCAGCTCAGCGAATGACGATGCCGAAACATATGTATAAACCAAAAAACGCAGTCTGAGTTGTGACATTAAGCAATGCAAAACGTCATGCTTGCATTGCTTAATGCCACAACTCAGTTTGCGTTTTTTGGTCTAAACAGATGTTTCGGCATTGTCATTCGCTGAGCTGCCTCCGTAAGTTGCGCTGATTGGTTCTCCGAGTGTTGTGCGGGAAAGTAGACGCACAAACATTTTTAGAGTGTAAAGGTAAAACGAAGCATAGAAACAAGAAAAAAAAAGTGTACTTTTT
The DNA here is from genome assembly GCA_037355805.1 of Ixodes ricinus. Lineage (NCBI taxonomy): Eukaryota > Metazoa > Arthropoda > Arachnida > Ixodida > Ixodidae > Ixodes > Ixodes ricinus. The sequence goes on from JAZHYW010009445.1 coordinate 42,682, forward strand.
CCGGTCTCGGGAAGAAAATGTAATGAGTAACGTAACTATGTTATCCGTTACTCGAAATAAGTAACGTAAGTACGTTACCCATGACTGTTTTGAGAATGTAACGAGTGCGTTATTACGTTACTGAAGAAAGGAACACGTTAGCGGTAACGCGGTTACTTGTAACGCGTTACTATACCAACATTGGTCCGTGTTGTGGCGCCGTTTCTATACGCGCGCTTATTCTTGCGCCGGTAGCAGCGGGCCTGCAGGAAGCGGGCCGCGAGTCGGGTCTCATTGGAAGGACCGCGGCGTGCCGCGGGCTGGTCAGAAGGTCTGTGCGGGCCCGGGTTCGGAGACTTCTGGTTTAGCTGGTAATAGCGGTCGCATGGAAGGACGAAGAACGCTGCAAAATTGTGCTTTTGGTGCTCGTCAGCTTGCACTCCGACTTATTTTCGAAGTACAGACATCACAGAGTAACGCAGACTTGGAGAACTGCAGCGGTACGCGTCTCATTGAGATAACAGCGCCGTAGTTCTGGTTTTTCCACGTCACCCGGAGTAGGGGGGCACAGATTCGACACAAGTGCTGCAACAGCGCTCGGATCGGACTCGTGTGCATTCAGTGAGAACACGAGTGCCAGCCGAAGGCTGACGCAGCAGTCGTGTTCAATCCGTGGCCCGCGCTGGTCTCCGCTAGAGGTCGTAGGATGGTTAATTTGTACGTCATCGGAGTCAATATGCCAAGCGGTTACTCTTCCCATCAAGAAAGAAGTGTTGGTTCGAGGCCGTGATCATGACTGACGGAGGGCCATCGGGCGCCGTCCAGTCACACTGCTGAGCCACCTCTTCACGAAAGAGCGCTCAGGGTTCGGTGCACAAGGATAACCTAGTATCTTCGATAAAGTTTTTAATTGGGAAGCGGTATACACGTGCAAATTATTCGTGGCTTCCTAAAATTCTCCGAGCACGTCGATAGAGTCCCGCTTTAAAATAAGGCGTGCAGAAGGTTTTCTTTTTGACAATTCTTAGCCCCCCCCCCCCCCCCCCCTTTACCGTTACTACAGCATTGAAGCTGCAGTAGCCTGCTGCATCTAAAATCTGTATTATTTTCAGGCAAACAAAGAACTCGAACACTTCGTGAGGTGCAGAGGGGCTATATCCACTGCAGGCTCGACGCGGATTCCATCCATTCTCCTAAGCTTGAGTGACAACTTCCAGCAAAACGACACTCAGGAGTCTAGCGGTTGCCAGACCAAAAATGTAAGTCTCGAGGTATTTTTACATCAGCGGCCGCCATTAGGTTGCTTCAACTCTGACCCCGATTAGGAGCAAGAAGAAAACATGAATTAGGATTTGCACATGTAGCAGCATGACAAGCTCCGGTGATAACCAAGTACGTTGCAAACAGTGCGAAACAGAACCCACGAAAGCTTTCTCAATTCACAAGTGGCTGAGACAATGCTGCGACCGATTCAAAGGAACCGTTTGTTTTGCCACTAACACTCTCGCCGAGGGTAGGACACCCTTACGTTAATAGGACAATTGCAAGCACAGCACGCACAGCGCGCACGTGAACATTAGACGCTACACCAGCTGTGATGGGCGCCGCCATAACCGCCCTTCATTTTGTTTCCTCTATCCGTTCGCTGCACATTCTTACCACAGAGGGCGGTTATTGCCTTTGGGGCTACTACGTCCTCTCCGCATAGGCCTTTGAGTCACCGTTCGTGGCTCGGCACAGGCGAGGCGGCTTGTGGCCAACTGCGCGTGTAAGCGCTAAGCTTTGGAGACTTACTGCGGGGCCACAGCAGTGGCACCCAGTCGCTCTGCTTCCCTCCCAAAGTCGCATGAGCGCTGCCATCTTGTAATCACGTGATGCGGCCGCCATTAGGTTGCTTCAACTCGTCGCTCTGCTTTCCCCTCCGCACCTTGGCGGATGCGATCTATTCGTGTTTTTCGTCGCGTTTCACCCCGTTTTTTCTCTTACTCCTGACTGTGTCGTCCGATAATTATATATACCCCTTGCATTACATCATTACGTGACCAACTTCTGAAGTTAGTTTTGTAGCCCGTCTTGACTATTTTCTCCGCCGACCCACCGAATGCCTGTTGGCTGTAATGAGTCCATATGATGTACGAGAATCAACGTTAGCACTGTCACACATTGAAAATATAAATGACTTTAAGATAGCACAATGATTCAAAGGCCAATTACTTATGACAACTCAGGTTTGCTTACTAATAGCGGTGGAGCATTCGCAATAAGACGCAAAAAAATGACAGAAACATAAGCGTAAACAGCCACTGTTTGTGTTTCCTGAAAGCATCGTCATTTGTCTTCATAACACTTGAAAAACTGTTCCTTTTAATTTGTGGGTGACCACCTTAGCCTACGCCCAATCAGGCCCCGCCTGAACCGCCCTGAAAGAGAACACAACGCAAGGTACGAACTTGAAGAGCTTTACTGTCTCACGGTTGTACAAGCTGGAGGTAGCGCCTTAATTGTCCTTTCGCTGTTCCGTCGCCGACCGTTCGAGCTCGCCGCACGAGCTCTGCCCCGCGTCATCCTCGTCTTCTCCCTTGGCCCCGCGGGCCCATGTCCGGCTCCCTTGTAGCCACGAACCCTCCTTCCCTCCCCTTTCCCCCCACCCAATTGAGGACGAGGACGAGGACTCTTCTTGAGGACGAGGACTCTTCTGAGACCTCGAAGAGGAAGTCGCAGGGCTCGGGTACGGGCGCGTTCTCGACGACCACTGGAGCAGCGACGGGCGTGGGACAGGCCGCAGGCAGGCGTCGACGGGGGCTTTGCGGAGACGGCTGCGGGACCTTGGACGGCGTTGTTGACGGCGGCCGGTCCACTAGGAGGTTGAATGAGGCCCCAGGCCTCGGGTGCGACCAGGTCAGGCCTGTATCGTCGGAGCAGCTGAACTGCGGCCTCAACGTTTGTAGGGGAAGACACAGCCTTCAGTCGCTCCTGGTGCACGTCTCCAACCTCTTGTGCCTGTGGGTGTAGGAACGCCGTACAGCATGCAGCTGTTCTCATAGTCCGCAGAGGTGGCAGGGTCAAGGGGGTCGCGTATGTCCTCGGAAGAACGCCGGGATGTCGCGGGGCTACCTTGCCTCTGGCAGTGTTGGGTAAAGTACATCTAAAAGGTACTTCAAGTAAAGTACAAAGTAAATGAGACGTGATGTACTTCAAGTAAAGTAGTAAGTACTCTGGGTGCAATGTACTTGAAGTAAAGTACTATAAATACAATGTACTTTGAAAGTAAAGTAGAAGTATTTTAAGAACAATATTTCATGATGTCCTTTAATTCGCCGATGCAGTGATTTTTAACTGGTATGCATTGCCCACGGGTGATCAGGTGTGCATGACCTATTTTCAAAAACAGCGGCGAATATTTGATAAAGTCAAGTGGCCACAGAGTACTTATCTTCAGGAATGAAGCCCAATTCGGAAGTCCCTCTTCTGAATTTGGCGCCGCTTCCACTGGATTGTTGCACCGAAGGGGATTAAGTGTACTAGGAGAGAGCATGACGTCAGCCCCATAGCTTCCGCAAGCAATCCTCTCATAGAGGAAGGAGTGTCCTCTCTTTAATGAAAAAGAACAGTGAGTGTGAAAACGAGCTGGTGATAATTAATCATAATGTGACACCTGAAATTGGGGTGCGAAAAAATAAGGAACTTTCAAGTCGAAGGAAAAGACAAAAGAGAATTTCTCTAAACATTGTGACATTCTCCTCTGTTGTCTTTTTCTTCAACTTGAAAGTTTATTTGTTCCGCACCACAGTTTCAGGTGCTAGATTATTATTAATTTTGCTCTCATAATATTTTAAACCTCCTCGCTTGCGCTGACCGACCGAGAAGTAGCGAGAGTTTAAAAAGCTACTGGAAAGCCGCCCCAAAACAAGCGGAGCTATGCCTCGTCTGCTCACGTTTCTGGTGAGAGTAAAATATCCCTCCCAGTATTTCCTCGGAGTTGACAAAGCATGCTTTTGTGATACAAATTTAACAAAACCAAATTTCGGGAATGTACTTTGAAGTCGGGAATTGTACTTTCCTCGAAAAATACCCGAAAAAAATACTTCAGGTAAAGTACAAGTACATACTCAGAAAATGTACTTCAAGTAAAGTACATGTTTCCTAAACCTACTTGAAGTAGTACTCTAAGTACAATGTACTTGAAGTACTTCCCAACACTGGCCTCTGGACTCTGTTGCTATTTCCACCGCCGTCGATAGACGAAGTGTACTGCCCCCAGTCGCTCGGACGCCGTCCTCGTGGCCACCGCATGACAGGGGGGCCTGCTCGAAGCTGTTCCCCCCGCCGCAGACGGGGTTGATCCGTTCCGGAAAGGTTTGCTACGGCGGGGACAGAAGGAGCTGGGCTCGGAAAGGGGCTAAGTTGATACCAACCGGCTCCACTACCGTGCCTTCTCCGGGGCGGCTACCTCCAGGGTTGGGTGTTCTGCGAGTCGGACAACCGGAATCCAGTTGGGTAACAAGGAACACATTTATATCACACAATAAAGGAAAACGGCATAAAACAGCAACACAGCCGCGTGCACATTGAAACCGAAACCAAACAAATTGAAGCAACCTAAGGGCGGCGAGTGCATCAGCGCCCTCTATCTGCCAGTTAGGCAACTACTGAGATGAAAAGGTCAATAGAATGAAAGCCACCGGTGCGGTTACCGGCCAAGGCGACATGCCAAATGTCAATAACAACACTAGTGAATTCTCTTGGTGCATTTGGAGCAGTTTGGGAGCGCGACTTTGTTGGTATCTTCTTGGGCGTTCAAGCAGGCGCTCATATTTTCTGCACTAATGACGCGAGCATGAAGCACTTTTGGATCGCTCTAAATCCACCAAGAAAATTCAATATAAGCTTGAAGAATGAGCGGGTTGACTGCTTAAATATTTCAAGTGTTTAATTTGGTACATTTTGAAATGTCGTAAAATGCTTACGCTATAAAAAGAGGCCTGTACCGAGACGCGCACTATGTGGAGATCATGTGAAATGTCGCACCTCTCAAAGAGTTTCAACGACAAATCCGTCATGCATGTATAACGAAGCGAACTGATTCCTGTCGTAGTTCATTATAAAAAATGTCAAGAAAGGCTGCATTAAATTTAGTTTTTATATTGTATTGTAGTTTTGATAATATTTTGATCTCATTACTGGCAAGTGCATGTTTTTCTACCCAGGTTAGTTCAACATACTTTAGACTCTAGAAATCTGCTCCTTATGTCACACATATTTTTTATTCTAATCCTATTTGCCTTAGGTGCCCGAAGAAGTTACAGTCAAGATCAATTCTTTGATGCGGAGATACACCAAAGAAATACTGAGTTACCTGGATGGCTGTGAAACGTCTGATGCTTCAGAAATGTTAAGAGAAATAGTACTGTGCCTCGGTAAACCATTCAAAGACCATTAAAAGGTTGACAATGGCTTCTACTATGATAGTGTACAATTTGGGGCTTCAGACTAAAACTACCGTAACAAAATGGTTAAACTACTTTATTAGTGCATCAGTATGAGTAAGAGCACTCCTGGGTGATTTCAGATCAGATCTACCAAAGAGTGGCTGGTCGACATTTTTAAATCAACTGATGTTTTTATATGCCATTGTCTAGTGTCTTTTATAAACGAATCCACACTTAGATTTGACCAGAAAGAACATTTGGGGACAGGGAAAATAGTAAGGCATGAAGAGGTGAACAGTTGCATTAACGCGCACTTATGGAGGGGGCACGTTTGAAAGTGAATAACTAAAACGATGAAATTAGGAGAATTTTAATACTTTTTAGAAACAAACTATGGGTACAGCTTGCTTGTAAAATATAGTAATATCATAATTTTACATTATATTTTTTTTTCTAAAAATTGCCAAACATGCTTGCTTAAACGACAAAAGGCAAAAGTTGGAGTCCTGTACCTTATGAAATAATTTAATCACCATCATCAACGTTTCAGATAGTATTCTACTTATATATGGTTATGATTTAAATTATTTATTAGGTATCTGAGCGATACGATAGCCGTGATATATTTAAGCAAACATAGGGAAAGGTCAAACAACGAAAAACTCCGATGCGAATTAAAAAAAAAAACACCACCACCTTTGATTTTTTTTTAAATTTGGGTCCTCTGTTATAGCATAATTCGGCATTCAATTCTATTAACACATGTTGCATTATTTTATTGAGAAAGAAGTCACAACTCTCCAAAGGTCCTTTTTCGAAGCCTATAGACGCTTTGCAGCAGCTGTGCATGGGCGCCGCCATAAGCGACCTTCAGTTTTTGTTTCCTCTTATTACGTTCGCTTCACGTCATCGTTGCCACAGCTGGACAGGGTATTGCGACTTTAGGTGCTACTGTGTCCTCCTCCCCAGCATAGGTCCCTGTGGAGGCTCATAAACGCCCGCTTCAGTGGCTCGGCATTTCGGTAAAACAGGAGAAGGTCGGCTATGGCGGCTCAATCTGGCGCGTGTGCAAAGCGTCTATACACTTAGCATTGCCCAATACGAGAACTGACTCTAGTTCCCGTTTCAGGAAACTAGCACACATCTTTCATATATTTTTGTTCAGATGAGGTCATTGACAACTAGAGCAATCTGTCACACAGTGAAAATAAGGAGAAACTATATACATCATTTTACATACAGCGTACAAGGAGGTATCATATTAGAGACTAGTGATTCGCGAAAAGATGATGCGGTGTGAAGTTTTACTTTCCGGTATATTTTACATTTAAAATAAAAGAAATAATTCTACTTCCACATACAAAAATAAAGATAGAATACTAAAATTGTTTAGGTTAGCTATGTATTTCCGGGGACAAACCATTTCCGGTGAGCGGTGCCACCGCGCCGGACTGTAAGAGCTTCGGTACTTTCGGTGTACGAATGGATCGTGGCAAACCGAGATATTTTAACCTGCGTGAGGATAGCGTTTCGTGATTTTCGTATCGTGGCCAGAAAAAGATTATAAGCAATCGCCAAATAAAACAGTAGGTTAAATACCCCGTGAAAACTGTGATAAATAAGATGTACCTGCATTCAAAATGACCAGTCCTTGAGGAATCAAATTCGGCACTATACGCTAAGGCTTTCCTCGCTGTACCTATTTAATAAAGTATCTTTTTACCAGATCCTACTGCCCGTGCTACATACATGTCAGAGGTCCCTTCTGTTGATAACTTGAACAGCCGCCACGGGCGCCAAGACTGCATGCCAGGAAAGGCACGTACCGTCAGCCATTCTTCTTTTTTTTTTTGTTGACGATATCGAATAGCCTAATTTTCGTTTAGATACGCAAGATGCACGCCTTTCATTTTCTCGGATATAACACTCACCATTGTCCTGGCCGTCTGAATTACGTTTATTAAACGTTCTCTCGGGTTGTTCAGCGTTGCCTGGTGCTTCACGAGTCCGCCAACTCCGTCACATGCATTCGTCCCATGTCCAGATGCAGAAAATAACCACTGGGCTTGTGGGCAATCGTACTGTGCAAACTGGTGAAGCTGGCAGCGAGTCCTAAAATGACTGGCGGTCCCGTCACTTACGTACGTCACGTGCGAGTATAAGGCAACGTTGTCTTCAACCCACTCTTTCACTTTTTCTAGAGCCAAGCACGTGTGAACGGCGTTGTCACACAGGTCCTCACCGATAATAGCAAAGCTGTTTGTAGATTTTCTTGTCGTCACTACACATGTAAATATCGTAACGTTTTTATTTTCTATTGGTATGCTTGAATTTTGTCACGAGGCATGATGGTCTCATTTTTAGCAGAGTCAAAATGAAAGACAATGCTCCCGCGTTACATGCACTGCTTTTTATCGTAGATCATTTTATCTTGCGTTTGTCGGATATGGTTATGAAATATCCAACTTTCAACCGCTACTTGGAATACTTTTAGGAAGGTCTCAGGATCCAATGTTTTTTTTCGCAAGGTCGCCGGTCTACCATGTTGTAAGCACAATATCTTCATACTCTGGGATATGAAGTTCCTCGAGTGTAAGAGACTGGCCTTTTGGGCAAAGATCACAGTCTCCTTAAAGATACAGACCTGTTAGTCGATCGCACAGAAATGCTGAGTTAATTTTACCAGTGTTGAATGTTGAGCCTGTGACGTTCTCTAGAGTGGCAATACAAGTGTAATAATTGGCGCAGCGCACACAAACACACACTTCCCGGTGTGGAATACATTTGACCCATCTAGGGCGAAGGGAATAAAATTCTGTTAACCCAACGCCGGAATCAGGATGCTTGTCTTTGTATACACGAAAGGCCTCTCGGATTGAGCGTGTTAGGAAGCGCTTTGGCACGAACGTTTTCTCCCCGTCGAGCATGACAGAGATAATGTCTTTCTGGATGGGACCTTGGCGCGAACATTGTAGCTTGTCTTTCGTGAAGTACTCTAGGGCAGCAGACACGTTCTCAGGGCTCATCTTGCACCTCGTGTAAGAATCCGGCTCATACTACACACCATGGTTCTCCTTACCTGGAGCGTAAACACTGTCTCCATGTTAACCTTTCCTAAGTTAACATGGCGACAATGTTTACGCTTTATTGTATTTAGGCGGGGCTCGAGCATTTGGGAATTCTGCTGTTTGTCGGTGTGCCCCTTTGTGCCTGATATTATCGCCCATGACGTTAGCGAGTGGGACGGCGACAGGCACGACTGCTCAGTAAACAGACATCGGCGGCCATTTTTTGCTGGTTGAAGCGAACCCCCTTATCCTTGACAGCGAGCGGGGAAATGCAAAAAAAGATTGTATCGTCCGTTTTACCACAACTAGCGACGAGTATCGTCTGCTACTTCCGTCAAATATTGCGCCATGATCGTGATCTTTTGCGAGGAAATGATGGTCGCTAGCCGCAGAAAACTATCAAACAGAAATGAAATGCTTTAATATGCTTTTATTCTAGATATGTCAGGGATATACCGGGTGTTCATTTTTAATTCAAACAGATTTATTTAAAAAAATCCGTAAAAGATGCACTGATACGGTTTGTGCAGGTGAGTTATACGGCCAGGGGTACATTATGTGGGTGGCTAATCGTTGCGATAAGTCGAATAATTAATTAAAATTAGTTAATTAACCTTTTAATTAGTGGAAATAAACATATGGTTCCAATTGGAAACTTAGAGAGCGTCATCAAAAACCACTAAATCAACTCTTTTTAGAATGACTTGAAGCTCGTGGGAAACTCGGGGCGCGCCAAAGTTACCACTTGTGAAGCAGGCGCAAAGCCAGCAGTGGCGGAACGCGGATGATTAGATCATTATCGCGTTCCGCAACTGTAGCTTTGCGCCTGCTTCACGAGTGGTAACTTTGGCGCGCCCTCGAGTTTCCCACGAGCTTCAAGTCGTTCTAAAAGAGTTGATTTAGTGGTTTTCGATGACGCTCTCTAAGTTTCCAATTGGAATCATATGTTTATTTCCACTAATTAAAAGGTTAATTAATGAATTTTAATTAATTAGCCGTCTTATCGCAATGATTAGCCTCCCACATATTGTACCCCTGGCCGTATAACTCACCTGCACAAACCGTCTCAGTGCATCTTTTACGGATTTTGTTAAATAAATCTGTTCGAATTAAAAATGAACACCCGGTATATAAGAGAGAGAGAGAAAGATGAAGATGGAGGTTAAGGGAGAGGAGCATATAGTGTCGTAGGAAAATAAAGCAGGCTGCAGGCTGGCCTGCTAAAGGGCACACCGACGAACAGCAGAATTCCCAAATGCTCGAGCCCCGCCTAAATACAATAAAGCGTAAACATTGTCGCCATGTTAACTTAGGAAAGGTTAACATGGAGACAGTGTTTACGCTCCAGGTATAGGAGAACCATGGTGTGTAGTATGAGCCGGATTCTTACACGAGGTGCAAGATGAGCCCTGAGAACGTGTCATGCTGCCCTAGAGTACTTCACGAAAGACAAGCTACAATGTTCGCGCCAAGGTCCCATCCAGACTGGCTGCAGGGTCTTTTTTCGGATCACTAGTTCGCAATATGATAGCTGTTTGTATACAGTAGTTTCTCCTCACTTTTACTGTATGACCTATTGCTATAGTTATCAATGGCCTCATCTGAATAAAATATATAAAATATGTGTGTTAGTTTCATGAAACTGGAACTCAGAGTTACTTCTCGTATAGGGCACTGCTAAGTGTAGGCTTCGGAAAAAGGCCCTACCTTGAAGAGTTATACAGGGTCCGATCGAGAAAAGTAAACCCTACTTTTCGGCCCTGCATTAAAAAACTACGGATCGCAGAACGCTCGAACTCCGCCAGAATGTAACCCTAGCGGTCCAAGCAAGATGCCAAAGATTCAGAACATGAGCTTACCTGGATCAAAAGATAAAAGAAAAAAACGAGAAATCTCTACGGGGAGGCTCCGACCACGTAGAGACGCAGACGGAGGCCGTCTGCTTTGCGTTACATCGCATAGGAGGCGCCACCACCTATTCGGGTTGGCGGGTTATCACGGGCATCTGCCGGGCTTGGCGGCAAATTCGGAATTGTTCTCTATCATTTCTGAAGTTTCATTTACGCACTGCTTTTCACTGCAACGGAAATAAAGATTACACGCTCTAATTTGTGATACTTCGGTGCATTTGCTCAGGCGTAACATTTCTTCATGCTAATTATTTCAGCAGATGTCGTCTGCTTTGCTCTTCGCAAACCCGAACGCCGCGGTGCACCTAGTCTTCCGGCGTTCGGTAGCACCTTCGACACTTGGTGCTGCAGATTATGTGAAGTTCGGTATGGACGTGGTAGCTTCCTCTAGTGGCCAAGTCTGCTCATTGCCAATGAACCGTTTATAACCTAATTAATTTTTTTAAAGTTACAATATTTGGGCTCCACCGTCAGAGGAGCCTCCTTTCGGTTGCCGATGAACTTCAGCTGGGTCAATATATTTTCCTTTTTTTTAACTTCTGTACCGTTCTTCATGTTTGCGTACTTGGTTCTTTTTTCTTTTTTTTCTTTTTTGTTGGCAATAAAAATTAAAAAAAGGAAGAGGCAGAAGATGCCAAGTCAGCGACTTTGTGGCCCGGTTTACTCTTTATGTCGAGTCTCGAACACGTTCGAATTTATTATTATTAATATTATTAAAGGAATTCAGTACTTTTGGTTTGCTGGTATTTAGATTAAATGCTGGACAATTAAGCTGCCCCGTCAAAGAACCAGGTTCACCATTTGCATGGTCCGGAGACACCAGATGAGAGAGACACGAGAGAGCGGAGAGCAGCAGTAGCTCAGCAGACGACAAATTGGCAGTCCTAAAAAGAGCCATATGTCAGAGGTAAACGAAATAAAAACGGGAAAAGACCGCGCACATGGCGGAAGCTGTTCTTGCTTCCAGATGAAAGTATGTGGAGTGCGTCAGGGGCAGGCACTGGAAGGCAACACCGTAGTCCTACAGTTCTGCCTCAACGTGACCTCCCAGCTGCCAGGTGCAACGTCCAAGTCTCGCCTCATATTCGGCAAACGCCGAAGCTCTCATTTCGTCCGTAATGAGCAGAAACGCAGCCTCAATGCGTTGCTTGCGGATGTCGAGGGTCGAGATCCGGCCGGTGTAGACCTGTGACTTGATGAACCCCCATACAAAAAATAATCACAGATTGTTAGGTCAGGGGATTGTGGTGGCCATGGCATGCTGGGCGAGCCTCTTCCCATCCAGCGTCCTGGAAAGGTGTCACTTAACCATTTCCCGACGGAGGTCCACCAGTGTGGGGGCGCTCCATCTTGCATGAATACACAAACTTGTCGTTGTATGTGGAGGGCCTCGAGCTCGGGAAGAAACTCTTCCTTCAACATGCGCAGATAACTTCTGCCCGTCACAGACTCATCGAAAAAAAAAAGGCCCAACAACCCCCTCCCTCCAGATCCCGCACCAGACAGTTACTTTGGGAGAGTACTGAGACTTCTCCATTGCCCAGTGCGGGTTGCCGTTGCTCCAGTACCGGCAGTTCTGAGCGTTGACTTTTCCGTCGAGGTGAAAGACGGCCTCGTCCGAGAACAGAAGGAAGTCCAGATGGGAGGGGTTGGCCGCGATACTTGGGATCTCTTCGCGGCAAAAATCGAGCCGTCTTGTATAGTCTTCAGGCTTCAGCTCGTGGAGAACGTGAACCTTGTAGGCATGCAGGTTGTGTCGGCGAAGAATCCGGCGCACAGTGTAATCTGAAACTCCAAACAAACTCGCCGCTCTCTTCGTGGACAGGTGCGGGTCCACTTGTAAAGCACCCATGACCCCGTACGCGAGCTGCTCTTCTTCTGGCGTGCTGGCGAAGACGTGCTTCTTGTTCGCGACGCTGCCCACTGCGCCAAAACGCTGAACCCACTTCCAGATGGTTCTCTTTGACGGCGGCCTGGCACGGTGCACTCGACGGTATCGGCGGCGAGCATCTCTAAAGCTTCTGCGCTTTAAATACCAAACCGCGACGTCCGCGCGTTGCTTTTGGGTTAATTGCCTCATCAGGCAGAAAAGTGCAGCGAAACACGGTAGAGATTAAAAGTAATCAACGGGAGAACCGGTGTTCGGGTTTGCGAAGAGCAAAGCAGACGACATCTGCTAAAATAATTAGCATGAAGAAATGTTATGCCTGAGCAAATGCACCGAAGTATCACAAATTAGAGCGTGTAATCTTTATTTCCGTTGCAGTGAGAAGCAGTGCGTAAATGAAACTTCAGAAATGATAGAGAACAATTCCGAATTTGCCGCCAAGCCCGGCAGATGCCCGTGATAACCCGCCAACCCGCATAGGTGGTGGTGCCACCTATGCGATGTAACGCAAAGCAGACGGCCTCCGTCTGTGCCTCTCCGTGGTCGAAGCCTCCCCGTAGAGATTTCTCGTTTTTTTTTATCTTTTGATCCAGGTAAGCTTATGTTCTGAAACTTTGGCATCTTGCTTGGACCGCTAGGGTTACATTCCGGCGGAGTTTGAGCGTTCTGCGATGCGTAGTTTTTACGCGGGCCGAAAAGTAGGGTTTACTTTTTTCGTTCGGTGTTGTATGTTCTTTCTCAATCAAATAGTGCAACATGTTTTAATTGAAATGAATGCCGAAATAAAGTATGACAGGGTACCCAAATTTAAAAAAAACAAACGAAGGGGCTTGTTTTTATTCGCATCCGATTTTTTTGTTCTTGTTTTATTTTCCCTCATGTTTGCCTAAATATATCGCGACTTTAAACAATAGCCATATAAAAATAGAATACTATCCGAAAAATATGTGATGGTGATTAAACTATTTCATGAGATGCAGGCCTCCAACTTTTGCCATTTGTTGTTCGAGCAGGCATGTTTGACAATTGTTATAAAAAGAAATATACTTTAAATAAATATTACTACTTTATATTACAAGCACGCTGTACCCATAGTTTGTTTCTAAATTAGTTATTCACTTTCAAACGTGCGCCCTCCATCAGTGCGCGTTAATGCAACTTTCCACCTCTTCATGCCTTACGCTTTTTCTTGTCCCCAATTTTTTTTTCTGGTAAAAAGTGTGGATTTTTTTATACCAGACTCTAGAAAAAGGCATATAAAAAAATCAGTTGATTTAAAAATGTCGACCAGCCACCCTTTGGTCGATCTTATCTGAAATCACCCTCCTATACCTAGTTACTTACTTAATGCGAGGGATAATGTTTGAACGACTGCAAAGTATCCATACGAGCAATGTGTGTGAAGCCACTTCGCATGCATTTCTGTTGTGCTTTTCTTGTGGTTTAATATACTCTACATAAATTTTAAAGCAAACGACTGACATGTATGCAAAAATAAATTGTCTTCCACTTGAAGTAGAGCGCCATTCGCACCCTCAAGGCGACTGGGGGCAGCTGAAAAAATGCGTTTGCATGGCCCGGGAGCGGCCACCAGTCGCCTAAACGGCGTAATATACGCTTTATTTTAGTTGGAAGTCAATTTATCATCGCATAAACCTTCTGCACCTAGGAGCCTGAAATGGGCGTAAAAAAATGTCCCCGGAAAAAATTTCTAGGAAAATTGTTCCCCCCCTCTCCCCACAAAAGATCCCCGGAAAAAATGTCCCGGAAAAAATATCCCCGGAAAAAGATGCCCCGAAAAAAATGTCCCCGGGAAAAATGTCCCCGAGAAAAATGTCCCCGGGAAAAATGTCCCCGGAAAAATGTCCCCGGGAAAAATGTCCCCAGAAAAACTGTCCCGGAAAAATATTTCCTAAAAAATGTCGCTAAAAAAGATGTCCCCGGAAAAAGTCTCTGGACAAAATGTGCCCGGAAAAAATCTCGAGTTGGAAAGTAAGAAAAAATGTCCCCAAAGGGTTCTGTATTCTGGGTTCACGTGATTCTCGTGGCCTTCGGGTGGTCCGGTCATACATCTCTGGGGAAAAAGACACCAGGCGAGAAGTAGGAAGAAAACAGCCCCTAGAAAGAACCAAATATATCATTTCCCGAGGTATCTATTCGGAAATCGTACAAAAGGATCTCTCAAATTTATCCCAAAACAATAATCGAATTGTGGCTGCAAGTGTTATAAATATTTAATTCCCAATGTAAAAAATCAGTTGAGATGCAATGTTACAAAAGCAGGAGTGAAATAAAACACTCTAGATTCATACACAAAAGTCAAAAGCGGATCATACGGCAGATGGCACACGTGAAATCTTTAATTCCGATTGCCCCAGCTGCGTACCTTTTACAGAGGCTGTGAAGACGGCGTTGTATTTGGACGAGTGTCGACTTTCACCTCTTCTTGGGAGGACAATCGACTAAATCCTGGGCCATCTTCAAGGTCACGGTCGATTCCTCCATGCGCAAGGCGTCGCTAGTCTTCCATACTGTCGGGTGGCTGTGACCGACGATGCTTACAAACCTCCGGTTCCATGCTTCAGAGACGTTGTTGGTCCCAGGGTGTCGAACCGAAATTTTTATCGGTTCGGTTCCGGTTCGGGTTCAGGGCTTTCGGTTCGGCTCCGGTTCAGTTCCGGGGAGCAGAAAATAACGGTTCGAACCGCAAAAGTTAGACTATATTTTTCGCGTTTTTTTGGCGATAGGCACTATTTCAACAGTGAAACGAGTATCTATATAGCTTTTTATCATTCGTAGAATGATAAAATTGCCTTATTTAATTGAAATGAAACATTAAAAGAAAAGCTAAATTAACATATATAACTCAACGTTTTTTTTTTTTTACAGTCGCATATATTTTATTTGAATTTATAGGTTATCAGTGTGGTAGGTCGCCTAAAGTACCCGTTAATGCTACAACTTTGCGTCGCGATATTAAACGCCGAATCTTGCTATGCTCTTGAACTTAGGAATTAATTACAGTGCATAAAATCATGAAATGGGGACATTCTTGCCTTATATATCCCGAAATTTAGTTTACAAAATGCGTTTTACAATATATACGATGACGACGCAACTGAGCTAAAAGCAATAATATTTTCAAAATGCCAGGAAAGTTTTAGGAGAAATCCTTTCAGTCTACCTTTTATAGAAACGGTGAGCGGCAATCGGAACGGTTGCTTTCTTGACCAATATTGTTTACACTCAGCACAGTGATGCAGGCAAATTCATGCAGAAAAAAGTGACCCTCGCACTCAGATCGGATCTGGCCTAAAATAGCGCGTACCAAAGTGAACATTTTCAACATTGCTTGGCGTTTAAGGTTTGTTCTTGTCAAGATGCCGGTCAATCCAATTTGCACATAAACATCACCCTTGCCTTTTTTATATTTTTGTTAAATAAAACAAAGTAATATTTCATACTCTGCTCGACATTACAGCTACTTAATTGGTCACTTTCTGACGATCTGCGTGCGCAATCGTCATAGTTCTGCCACGCGCCCCTGTTATGTACTTTGTTTTCGTCCAGCCCACAGACACATAAAATTCTTGTTCATCACATAAAATGAGCAACATATTTCTAGATGTTTGAGAAGTTGAATATGTGTCAGGAATATATGTTATTTAAATCAGCTTCAAAATAAAACATTTGTTTAAGTTTCTCCCAAATAACTTATAAACGTGCCTATCGAGGCTAAAAACTCCGGAAAAGATTTGCAGAGCATATTTCAGATATTTTGGAAATGAATTTACTTATGAATTTAGGGTTCGGATTTTTCGGTTTAAACCGATAAAAACCGATAAAAGTACGCCGAATCCATTTTCGGAAATTCGGTTTTACACCGAGAAAAGTCAGTTTTAGGTTAAACATTTTCGATTTAAACCGATAAAAACCACTAAAAGTACCTCGAATTATTTTTCTAAAATTCAGTTTTAACCAGAAAAGGTCACTTTGACCTTCCAGTTGTACCGCAGAGCCGTAACGAAAAAGTGGAACGACAGTCTCTATCGAGACGTGTCCGAATATATTGGACACACGGGTGCCTTCACGGCGTTTTGGTTTAATGTGCGCATCATCGATCGGAACGTGAAGTCCGAAATGCCCCGTGACTTCGCCATGTACGAGCGTGTTTTCAAACTCGTTGTAACGAAGACTGACTTGATGCAAGCTTTGCATGTTGTGTTGTGCTTCAAAAGGTCGCACCATGTCCCTTTTGGCGGCCACAATTGGTTGATTGGCCGATTTTGGCTCAGGCAGCGCTTCATCTCCTCAGCCTGCCAATGTCCACTGTTAGCGTTGAGAGGGCTTTCTCCAAGCTCAGTGTCATATTAACAAGGAAGAAAGAGTACGGATCAACGAAGAGAACCTGGGAAAGCATATAATGTGTGTGTACTATAATAAGATCACATAATCCTGATATACAGAAGGTGAAGTTCCATGATTATGGGCATAGGCTTCATATCTGACTTGTTTGTACCCCTGTATTTTTTTATTGTTTCTTTTAGAGTTGCCAAATAAAGTGTCCATTTATTTTTCAATGTATATGTGCCGTTATTCTTTGAGTGATCCCAAATATCAGAGCTACGAGGATAATCTGATCCGGTGTCCGTTGGCGTTTATTTTATATTCACCGAAAAAAGCCGATAAACTTTTGTGGGCATAAATATACGCCGAAAAAAACCGAAATATGAGTTCTAAAATAAACACCGAAAAAAGTACGTCGAATTTTGAAAAATAGAAACCGAAAACGCGGAACCCTACTTATGATGTATATTCTTAGGGGGATCGGCCCTTTATTTATGTTGCCAAGCCTTCAAACAGCAATGAAACATTTTTTTATTGTCATCAATAAATTTTACTGTATGAAGTTCAGATAACCGCTTGAGACCTACAGGGGAGGATGATACTCGAGAATACGCTATCTGTTGAGTATGCGGAACGCGCTTTTTTGTTCAGTGTTTGGCAGTATGAAACACCAGATCGCGGGCTACGCCAAAAAGGACTGTGTGCTCACATTATAGATCTGAAGGCAAATACACGAAATGTGCAGAATGAGATATAATAAATGTTACTCTTCTAAGTAATCCCATACAGGACGCCTTACTGCAAAAATAAATATATAGCGTTGCAGGTTTTAAACGTGAACACGTTCGACGGAACTCCGTCTGGTTGGGTCAAAATTTTAAGAAATACAGACCATCACCAACCAAGTCCTAAACATTTAGGAGCACGACGTTTCAATAGGTCGGGCTCAATAGGTCGACAGCCACTTAACCTTCGGCGTATGTCAATGGACCAGGGCACTATAGTCGGTGACAGGTCAAGAACGAAGTGGAAGCTCCTCCCACCCCTTTCCACTTCAGCGGAGCGAACGGTGGAGAGGAGGTCGCCTCCCTCCAGCGTTCGCTCCGCTGATGTGGAAAGGGGTGGAGGAGCTTCCACTTCGTTCTTGACCTGTCACCGACTATAGAGGAACGAGGAAGTCCGAGGACACCTAAGCAATTCTGATGAGTTGTGAAAACAAAAGTATGAATGCCGTTCTTCTGATCCCATAGTCCGTCTGCTGCGTAGTGGCGTGGATGGCCCCGTTTCGTTGGCCGACCACCGAGTTCGCGCTTCCGTGACGTGGCCTCGCCACGCTGAGCTCGGCCGTGCAACCTCTTCGGAGTTTGCCCGAGCGGGCTGTGCGGCCAGGCCCGCACCGCCGCGCCTCTTACCGGCGGCCGGGCCGCTGCGTGCGCTGCGCCGCCGTGGAAATGGCTTCTCTGGTGGCGTTCTTTGGAACTACGCAGCACGAGAGCCAATGGGAGCCTCGTTCCTTGATGACGCGCGCCAGCCAACGGGAGCCTATCTATCAGATTTCTGCTACACGCGACATTGGGACGGGGAAGGCGCCGTTTGGCGCGGCTTCAAAGCTGATGACGTCGGTTCGATACATGGGGCAGTTAATGCTTTCGCATTAAAAGTGAAGGAAGCAAACGACACACCGCAGATGGAAGAGAAGCTGCAGCTCTCCACGTGCAGATAGTCTACCCTGATGAAAATACCGAACCGGTTTTGAAACGTCGGACTCCTAACTGTTCAGGACTTGGTTGGTTATGGTCCGTATTTCTCTAATAGAGATGCGTGCATTGATGTTCCTAATTACACATAAATATCGTGAAGAACAGACAATATAATTATATTTTAAATCACATTTGGACATCGGATTGCACCAGCTCGAAACTTCGCAGAATACATTCTCGGGAGGCTAAAGTTATATTCGGTTTTACGTGTTCTTGTTTTGGGGCTCCATTTCACAACTCTGTGCTTTATCAGTCATGCGCGCTCTAACATTTTATTAGGCTGCCGCATATCATCGCGACACTGCTATACATACTGTTCTACTTTACAATTTGAACATCCCCTTTTGCTATACTTCGTTTGAGCTTAAAGGGGCACTGCAAAGGGACGAAGAAAACCAAATGCTGCTTCGAAAGGCGTGCCTATCAGTGTCATACACGAGCGTTCAGTGACGACATTGGTCGAGAGCATCAGATAATGACGACATTGAATTCTAGAGGAAGGACTGGCTGAATAGACGCAAGTGACCCCTTCTGATCCTTTCAAGCACGTGACTCTCACTCAAATTTTTACTCGGAACACCCGTAAATTTGTGGGGCGTTCACATCTTCATAATTGGATGTTAATTTCCAACATTTAAGAAGATCGCGCATGGTTGTTGCACGCTCTTGTCGTTAGGTTCTTTGTTAGTTCAGGCGAAGTACGTCTTCAACAAAAGAAGATGTGCTCCAAATTCTGAACTTATTTCGCCTATTATGTTAAAAATACGTCAGACTTTTTTTCTTTATTTTATGTTTAATGTGTTGCTATACTTCGTTTCAGCTTGGGTCCAGACGCAGGCGATGCTACAAGCGCGAGCTCCGGGCTTTCAGCGTCCCTGCCAAGCACGTGCGCTCGTGCAATGCAAGCACTGTTCAGGGCCACACGCTCGCGCTCGGAGCATCGGCTGCGTCTGGACCCAAGCTGAAACGGAAGTATAGTGCTACAGTCTCTCGCTAGTTAGAGCGAACGCGATGCAAATAAAAAAAACGGCCAGAATTCTTCGCAGAGCCTCTTCAAGCCCAGGCGCAGCCGATGCTACAAGCGCGAGAATGTGGTCCTGACCAGTGCTTGCACTGCAGGAGCGCGCGTGCTTGGCAAGAACGCTGAAAGTCCAGAGCTAGCTCTTTTAGCTTCTGCTACGCTCACACTTATAGTGAAACCGGGTATATTGTGTTGAGAACATTACATTCAACCAGAAAACTGAACTGTTTAACATGGTTTGCACGTGACATCATCGCACTATATGCTAGAGGTCAGAGATTTCTTTTTGCTGAGAAAATCAAATCTCGTGGTGCACTTCACGCTGCATAAGGTTCACGCTAGGTGCAACTCATGTTTTCAGAAAGAAAAACTATTCTCTCTTGGTGCAGCGTCGTGAGGAACGGCGCGAACGTCTGGCACCACTGAAAACGCGCTTTCTGGCAGGAGGGATTTTGCAAACAAAGTAGCATTGCGGGATCACGCTGTCTGGTCTACGCCCAAGATGCGGAGCAGAGGAAAATTCACTACACAATATGTTTGTAAAACTCCCCCCCCCCCCCCCCCCCGTCCCTCTTTTCATTTGATGATGCACCTCCAGAAAATGCTTTTTATTTCTGAGGGACTCCCTCCTCCATTTGGGGGTGCGAATTCGACAATTAAGTTTGTGTCATTTGTTAACAGTAATCCTCCATTTATCTTAACTCGTAGGACTTCATCAAGCCCTTCGATTCATATTGACAAAGCCACCTCAGGCATGGACGGTGTATACAGATTCTAAGCCTGCACTCCAAAGCATATGCACTTACCTGCGACGAAGTGAAAATGGACAAATTATTTTCAAACTTTTATGCCATCTTCAGGAATGTATTGATAAAAGACACTCTGTTGAGTTCCAGTGGATTCCTGGACACTGCAAGATACCCGGAAATGAAGCTGCGGATGGTGCTGCGACTTCCGCCCATACCTTATTCCTCAACGTCGAAATACCCTACTCCAGAAGCGACGTCACTTCATTGATAAATCTTCACGCCCGAAATGCAACACAAAGTCTCTGGAAGAACTCTGCACACCATTACCCTCCTCTATATCAACTGGATCCTGACCTAACATACCGTGTGTCCCGTAACCTACCCAAGCGAACTGAAGCTGTTATACACCGCTTCCGTCTGGGCGTTTCTTACACACAGGAATTTCTGCACCGAATCGGAAAAACACACAATCCGAACTGTCCGGGATGTGATTGTGTGGAAACTATATCTCATTTATTATGTGAATGTGCACTTTACGATGCAGAAAGAGAACTCCTAAAGAACATTCTTTCACATCTAGACGATCGGCCGTTTACTACGTCCAAAATACTAGGGTCCTGGGACTCGCCACTTAAAGAGGAGAAGGCCGCAAATGCCCTTCTGCGATTTTTATCAGAAACTCGCCTCGAGTTCTGTTTGTAAAAAGTTATCTACTGTTCAATATTTGTTGTCGTATAGTGGACTATCGGTTTTATAATTCCTGTAAGTGTACATGTGCGCAACTGAACTTCGTGCTGGCTCGTACAAAAACTGGAGTGATTTGGGTGAACATTGGTGGCAATCCAGCATGCACTTTCAGTCTCTTAGTTTTAGTGCCATATTGGAAACTGCGGCATTCTCTTGACTAATGTTTCTGCCCTCACAGTGTTAACGTGAGTGCTAGTATGTTACCTTTATCTCTTCTACTTTTTCTTTCCTCCTCCTTTTATCCCCTCATCCCCTTCCCCAACTCAGAGTAGCCAACCGAGGCAGGCCGCCTTGGTTAACCTCTCTGTTTTCTCCTCCTGCCCTTATCTTCTTCTTCCTTCCATTTATCTTATTTTGCACCCATAAACTGAGAAGTTTAAATAAAAATATTAAGAATTTAAGCGACTGCCTCTAAGACCACTAGAATCTTGTTTTCATGTATCCCTGCCGTACACACTTGTAGTTTTATCTGTCGTCAGATTAATAAGCCATATTTAGTCCTTTGAGTGCTTCTGTTCTTGGGGTCAACTTTTGTGGGACAGTTCAGCAACAACGAAAACATGTTTGGCTGCCTCAATGATGTGTGCATGTAAAATGGTTCATGCAAAAATTTTTGTACTTTCAGCTAATCCCTGCTAATCCCTGACGTATATAGCTTGCAAAAATACCAATTAGTTTTTCTCTTCGCTCAATGGCAGACGCAGAAAAAATAAAGGAAAGAAATAGCTTTCCTTTCCTCAACTCGCCCTTAGAACAAGCGGCGATGGGATTTGACGCTAATTGTATACCGCCACTGTTAGAGTTCAGCTATTCTCATCTTTGATTGAACACGAGCCAACACGAATGTTTGGCGATGCTGATTGCCAAGAACCCGAGCACTCGATTCAGGCTCATGACAATCGAGTGCGTCACGGTGTCACATGACTCGTGGAGAGAAGTGGTGATGGCATGTGGCGTCACGGTGTCAACAACGCTAACACATCCATAGTCCGTTGCAACTCAAGAATGTAGCGTGAGTGTAAGGAAGGCCGGGGAGGAGGAAGCAGACGGAACGCTGGAGAAGAAAGGGGAGACCCTCTCCTCTCTCGCGTTCCTCCTGCTTCCTCCTCTCCGGCCTTCTTTACACTCACGCTACATTCTTGAGTTGAAAGTATAGTGACGTGCTCAATTTAAGTCCACTTGACGCGGTGAGTCACGCGACTACGTCACAAGGCCACGTGACGTCACATTATATGGCAGCATATTTTGACACCATGACGTCACGTGACCACCTGACACACAATTAATCGTAGTGTCAATACAAAAGCGCCACGAAAACCCACATTTTTTCATACATTGCAATTCGGTATATGACAATTTGATCACTACATAGAAATACAGCTGCCAATTTTTACTTCTCGAACACTCATTTTGTAATAAAAAAATCCCCGTGAACCGTTTTGAACCGGTTACCGTTATATTTTTTCCGGTTCAGTTCCGGTTCAGTTCCAAGATGGCGGCGAATACTTCGGTTCGGTTCAGTTCCGGTTCGGCTAAAAATAACGGTTTTGTTCCGGTTTTCGGTTCGGTTCGGTTCCGGTTCGACACTCTGGTTGGTCCTGTGACCGCCTACTATTCGCGTCTCCAGCTCGTTGCTCGCCCTCCCGCGGCGGAAATGGGAAGCGCTCTAGTGAGGGTCCCCGGTTCCCCTGCATCAGCGGGCACGGCGGAACTTCTGGCGATCATGGCTCGCGAAATGTCATTTCCGAATGCCAACAACACTCTTCACTGTCCCAATGTAGTGCTGCAGCCGGTATGGGATTGTACTTTATTAGAGAGTTTTAGTATTGCGTATAGAAGCAAACGCAAGCGCCGTGCGTTTGCGTTAGAGTGGCGTGCTCGACGTTGCTTATGCGCGTCATCGTTATGCGCCAATCCATACCGCAATTTCAGGCTACGGTCACGCCCAGTGTGGAACACGCAAAGCTAACGCGAACACACAGGGCTTGTGTTCGCTCGCATACTCAATACTAAAACTCACTCCTGTTTCACCGGCTTCCAACGCCAACGAAACATGCTGCAGTGAGCGGACGCACAAGCAGGTAGGCGTTCCTTCGAACTGGAAAGGCTTAAACTGGCAAAACGACGGGGCTCAAAAGTGAAATTAAATAAATGTTATAAAAAAATCACAAAAGAAAAATATTTTTCGGGGGAGGGGGGGGGTGCATTTGGTTTGGAAGGATATTGGCGGCGACTTCAGAAGTTTCGCCGATTATCAAAAGTCGCGACTTTGATAGCACCCACAATTAATCTAATTTTACACGAATTTCTGACATTAGTTCTAATGTTGTATTTCATTTGAGACTATTTTTATTTTATAAATTAGTAATTAAAAATTAAAAAAAAATTAATTTGAGACTATTTTTATTTTATAACTTAGTAATTAAAAATGCTGCAATTGGCACCATTGATCCTAATTAGCACACTTTTGATTGCCACACTTGTACGCGCGTTTGCAATTAGATCATAAGCAACTAATTATTTTAGAGCTTGAAAATTGCGTAATAAAATATCTTATTTTAATATTAATATTATTATTAATACAAATCGCGGCAGAGTATTCCCCCAATTAACGCCACGATCTCAAAAATACGCCATTTAACTATAACAGTCTTTCCAGAAAGGTATCAGTTTTGTTTTCTTTGTAGCGTATGAAAACTCTGACATCGTTATCAATATAAACAAACAGTCAAACACTGGATGTAATATAAACTCTTATGCGTTACGCGTTGCTTTAAAAAAACACGCACACTTCACCTGTCTGACTCTGATTTCGTCTATGATTTTTTCTAGTGAGAACAGCGTTTCTTAATTTATACGTTTTGTGAGCATATGTGAGCAAAATTAGAATAGAAATTAGATCTATGTACTTGCATCAGTATTTGGAGGTGTGATTCTGTGTGTTGCATGCACCCAATTGCTGACTATGACCTTGGGACATTCTAAGGACGTGTGTATGTCAATTTGTCTTATTTCCTTTGTGTATACCGGGTAGCAACGTTTAAAGTGTTAATTTTAGGGTAGCAACCCACAAGCCTTGTTTTGGCTTTGATGCGCCCGTCACGCAAACATTGCTGTGCTCCATACAATAAATGTATTATTATTATTATTATTATTATTATTATTATATTATTATTATTATTCTGTTATTCTTGTGCTGGCTAAAATGTTAGAGCAATAAATCATCTAAATACCAAAAAAAACAACCCAGTGGAAAGTCCGCAGTTCATTATTTCACATGTCAATCATCTCAGCGAGAACTCACAAATATCAGCGGTGATTTTTTCAACGAATGCCAATATTCCATCTCTAAGGTGAATGAAAGACCCTACCCTGTCTTTAAAGGGACACTAAAATTTCCAAAATATTTTGAAGCGCCTTAATCGAACACGTATGTCACAAAAAAAAAGTTTCCGTGAAGAACTACTTTAGATAATCACGGTGTGAGACAGATGTTAAGTTATGAAAGAATCTGAAATTAAGACCAATACCGAGAAACTAAATCCAAAATAGAGGTTAGTTTCGGTTTCTCTCCAGAATTAAAACGTGCCTCCTGGCGTAAATATTACGCTAAACACCGTTTTTGTTTTCAGGATAAAGAGGTGACCTGCGCTCATAACACCCTAGCTTCCTCGTATTACCAGACATAATTTGTGTCGCTCAGTGAAGCCAGCACACCAGAGAGGCTCCGCAGCGGCACGTATTTCCGACTCTCACTAAACCCGCCATTTTGAAAAACGAGTGGCGCCGCCTATAGTGAATTGGAGTCGCGAATAGTAGCCGAATTGGCATTCCCTTGTGGCATGAGGATAGCTCGGAGGCGTTCTTCGCAGGCTGACGACGCCGCTCGCTCGGTTTACGCGCCGATAGCTTCCGGTATTTTAGGTCGTGCCAAACTATTTTAGAAGTTACCCTGCGACTTCTGGCATCATCCCTCTCAGGACATGCAGGCCCCCTTTGACGTCTTCGGGTGGCAGTGTGACCGGAGAGCGACAGGACCCCTTGAGGCCATGAGAATTAAGGAAGATCCAGCGATCCCCTTGGGGACATTTTTTCCTACTTTCCATTTGCGGCCGATTTTTCAAGGGACATTTTGTCCGGGGACTTTTCTTCGGGGACATTGTTTTTCTGTGGACGTTTTTTAGGGGGTATTTTTTCTGGAACCCAGGATTTTCAACCAAAAAGATCCAATCTAATGAATCACATTTATGTTTGATTGATGATAATCGTAATAAATTAATATATGAAACAGGGGGTCAGTTTTCTCAACAATGCGAAGATTGCTAGTCATGTAATAAATATGATAACTTGCCCTTTCAATGTCTACTGATGGAATGACGAAGATCGGCCTGCGTATATTAAAGACACCACCCGTGTAGTTTGACTATATGAGTTGTACTTATTGTGCTGAGATGGAGTAGTTTTTATTACTTTACCCCGCGGTAGAATTATACGTATTTATATGGAAGCAGCCTTTGGCGCAGGGTAATCTTTGCCCAATGTCACTGAGTAAATCACAAAATTTATGGTTTACGTCTGGTGACATATTAGAGTATAGAACTATATTCCAAGATATTAAAACGAAAGCTCCACTTTTTAACTTGTTCTAAATAGTTTTTTTAAAATCATTTCTCCTCAGAATTGTTTAAAATAATTATGATGAGAATACGCATATGTATCACTTATCCTGGCTACTAACTTCGACAAATGACTATTTCACTAAATATATACATGAGATCGCATGTGCTTCGGTACCCAAAATCTAATTTGTGCCCCTCCGCAAAAAAAAAAAAAAATAAAAAAAGTTGCTACGTTATTGCACAGATTTGATATGAGTGAACGACGAACGTGCAGGCTCAGGAGAATCACCGGCTCGATGAAAACAGCCTTTGTCGCTGATCAACAATCAAGAGCGAGTATTTTTCCTCCTCAGCCAAGGCCGAGGAGGAGCGCCTGTACCTTCAAACTCAACAGATATTACGGAGGTCGAGAGGGAAACACAAGTAACGCAGGAGAGTGTCCATGAAACCGCTTCCATTCCCCATTCCCTTGCCCCCTTCCGCATCAGCTCAAACAATTCTTGACGCACTCAGGTCAGGATTCGAGAATCAAAATTTACGTCTTTAGAAATAACTGGCTCCACCTGGCGGAAAACTGGGTTTGAGCGTTCTGAGAATTAAAACAATGCGCGCATTCGGAAGGAGATAAAAACAAAAGAAAAGAAAAACGCTTTTGAACAAACTTGGAAGAGAATGTTAAGCTGCAATAGGCACATAAGTGTCTTTGGGGAATCCCAATCAAGCTCACTGCAGCTCAATAAAAGCAGCAGGATCTAGCAGGATCTAGCTTCCAAAACTAGTCCATTCTGTCCTTACCCAGCGTTGGCGTCGCAATCTTCCGCTGACGGAACCAATCTAGCTTCAGACAAAAAGTGTAAAATCCGGATGACTTCACCAGCGCTTTGCTTACGGCAAATTCCACTGGCCGTTTTGGAGCGCGTCGAGATCAACGTTTCTGGAGCGCGCGCATACTTCAATGGGCGATAGATACCGAGATGGACGTGTTCCACTTGTCGTTTTGGATCAGCTCCGACTCCAGGTCTCGATCCGGATTCGAGAAAAGTTTCTCGGCCGATTTCGGCAGATTCAACCGGAAGCCAGCATGGCCAGCCCTCGGCGCGCACGCGTGACTCTCTTTCTCGCCGGGCATTTCGACTCAGAAGAATTTGTAAGGGCCACTCGCGAAGTGCCGCCTGCTTTACTTCTGCTGCTGCTTGATGACGGTTCGTCGTCAAGTTGCTCGAGCAGCTCCTCCATCAGCAGCAGCTTGAGTAGCGGCGACGACGAGGATTGCTTGTATGTCCCGCACGAATTCGACTGCCTTTTCGGACCACTGCAGAAGAGGCCAAAAATAGAGACGTACTTGGACACCATTCACGAGTATTCCAATGAAGAGACAAGTGGGCTACCCTGATGCACATCGCTTGTCGACACGCACCTTTCACATCATGATTAACTCCGCTCGTGCTTTGAACGCGTGTTGTTAGAGTCGCGATTGCGAAAAGATGTGCTTCGATATCCGGGACCGCGGGAAGGGGATTCACGGGAAACTGAGTGACGGGAAGGCATCCGCCGATCTCGGAAAAGTGGTCATCTTCCATATCGGAATCCAGAGGCGGAGCGACTCCGTTTGGATCGCGTAGTCTACCTCAGATCTGGTCTACTGATCCCGGAGCGATCCAAAACGACGAGTGGAATTCGGCATTAGCTCCAAGCGTAGAGAGCCATTCAAAAGCAACGTACAAAATAAGACAAATAAAAAAAAGAAAGCGGAGAAGAGGGCATTTAAAGGAGGGCGTGCTTGGGGCTGTCCATGTGGTCCTTTGTTGGTATTTGGAGAGTGCGTTTTGCCCGTGCCTTGTTTCGTGTTCCGTGTTCGGTCGCTTGGCTTCAAGTTTGCATTCGGTTAAACTTTGCCCTGGAGTCTGACAAGCTCTAGTTTCGTAGTCTGGCCCAGCGATATTTTTTTCCAAGGTTAAAAATGTATCTGATATACTGAGTACAAGATAATGTGAAATGTGATTAATATAGAGTCTAAATAAAATGTTTTTGAAGGACACAAAATTCTACCCAAAGTATTTGGGAAAGAGTATCTTGAGTAGAGTATTTACGATAGGCACAAGTTTGGTTTTAGGCGGTTACAAAAGCGCGCAACGCTCTCAATAGAAGATAACGCAAATGTACGAAAAAGCTGTGAAAGGGCAGCCAATAAATTTCGGTCATTGACTTTGCCTTGGGTGACTTATAACGATTCAGGTCGAGTTGATTTTGTGCTATCTTTGAAAATTACGTAGCGTTTGGTAAAGTATGCACCTTCTTTCTCCACGAATGCAAGCGGAGGATGGCACACGTGATTTTGTTGATGCTTAATCATAAAAAAGTCAGAGGACACCTAAGCGCTTCTTCTGAGTTGTGAATGCGAAAGCATGCCGCCTGCGACGTATTGCTTCCGCCTCGCGTTGTCAAAAGGCCTCGTCCTCTTGCCGTTAGAGACGCTTTGAATCGTGATCCGCTTGCGCCTCACGCTTTTGAAAGGCTTTGTTTTGCCTTTACCGCGTTTCCGCCGCTGCTCGCTCCGCCTGCCGTGTATTCCGAGACTTGACAACGATGGTGGATATCGTTGTCTACCTCCTCGCACGTTGTGCTGCGTTAATCCGCTCCCTTAGTTTGTCTGTGGCGTACTTGCGTGCACGGGCAGGTTTCGCTACGGCTGATGTTGCGGCCGCCGACGATGTAGATGTTGGAGGCGCCGCCATGTTCGTCGGCGTCGAGAGGAGCAGAAGCGACCGAGCGCGCACCACCGTGTTCTTTTACTGGCGCGACGCCCGCAGCGCAATGGGGTGGCGTTCCTTGAAACTATGGCGTGCGCCAGCCAATGAGAGCCTCGTTCTTTGAAACTATAACGCGCGCCAGTTAATGGGAGCCTCTACATCAAATCGCTGCTACAGACTACAGGCTTCGTTTCATTGGGAGAGGGAATTGAGGTGCCGTTTGGCGCGGCTTCAAAAGCTGATAACGCCAGTTCGCTCCATGGGACAGTTGATGCTTTCGCATTGAAACAAGTCCATCCGGAAGTCCCGCCGGAAGTGTGTGAAGGATGGTAGGCTCTAATATTTCTTTCTCAGTTAGTAGGCTTCACCCAGTGTTGGAGCCAACGTTATTTGATTACCTCAGTTACGGAACTTCTCATAGACGCTGCTTGCACTAACAGTAGCCCCCTCACTCACCACGACTCGCCTCCCGTCGCTCGACGCGCCGGACGGCAGCTATGGTAACTGCAGTGTATTCTATGGGATGCGGACGTTTCGAAGCGCAGCATCTAGATGGCATTCCATTGTGCTCTATGGATCACACAGTTTTGAAACGAAAATCTAGGTGGCGCTTCCATCAACGGAAGGCGGACTTAAGTGACTGAGGGAGGTACCCCCTCCGCGGGAGTTCCACAACTGAGGTAACCTATAGTAACGTTGGTTGGAGCCAACGGAGTGAAGCCTGAGAAGCAGAAAAGCGTAGAGCCAGCCGAACCAGCAGTACACGCGCGACAAAAGAGAACACCCGTGCGACACCGAAGATGTTGTATAGACTGGTCTAAGGGCCAGTGTCCGTCTAAGTGCGTTCCTGCGAAGTACCCCATTGTTCGATTCACTCGCGGGATTAGACACCCGCTAATGTTTCGGTCATACGGTGTGTCTCTACCTTCCATGATGAAGAGGCTCCCGATCAAAATAATTATTAATGTATTTGATCGATAATCTAAACTTTTCTATACTTTGTCTCGCCCTACGATGGACTAAAGGCAAAAGCTACGAATCGCCAGATCCAATCATGAGCCACTCAGAAATTGCGTGATATTGTGCTTTGATGCACGTAAAAGGTGCCAGCGTCTCAGATCCCTGATGGGGATGGGCCGACAGTGGTTCGAATCGAATAGCAGTGAGTGACTCAACAATTCTACATTGCAAAAGGCCACAACGTACCGAGGTTTTGCAGTGTCGAAGCTATAAAAATGATTCAGCGTTTTTGAGTTCGGAGCATTATTTGTCCACCCAGAATCAATGCTCGGCATGTCGAAGTTTAGCGTGGAACGTGATTGGACGTGGCGGCCCGTGGCTTTGGCTTTTAGTCCATCGTAGGATGAGACACGGTATAGACGCGATGCACGCCACACACCACACGTGGATGACCTAGAACTGGGAACTTTGCGGTTAAACCCCCGATGTGGAGCGAGACTTGAACTGCAATCTTTCAAATTTCTCATTGCACGGCACTTGTTTTGGGTTGTGGAATGCAGGGGAACTGAAAGAAGATTTCCCAGCCACGACAGAACTTCAATCGATTCGACTGTTGAACGATTTGTAAAAACCCTGCAACGAAGTGATTGTACCGGTTATCAATAAAACAGCAGAATTCTGATACTCCGAAATAAACGGTGCTAGAATCTACTGTCGGTCACGCTCGTGGGCTGATTCCATCAGGTGAGTGGGCTTCGATCGAGTCAACGCAGAGAAACCGTAAGCTCAATTGCTTCCCATGTGCCAACTTCATGGAAAGTGGTCGCGTTTAGAGACTAAAAGAGAAATAGCCGTATTTTATTTAATGTTACGCGCTTTCTTTTTTAATATCTGGAATTTAAATTCCAGGAAGTATAGCGCTCATCCTGTCTTCCTCGTCCTTCCTTCCTTGTTGTTTTGCGCTATTTATCCTCATGATGGACAACCAGCTAACCCGCCAGATCATCTTATTCCAGTATTTAGAATTCCCAACATGAAGCATGCGAATCGTAAGTCGAAACAACGCGAGCACATCGTTTTGGCGAAGGGAGGTATACAGGCCGGAAAGAAAAAAAATATGTTCAATTGTTGCTCATGCGTGGCTTCAATTTACAAAATCTCCCACATAAAAAAAAAAGAAACGAAAGTAGAAAAAAACGAGCAGAGTCGTACACAGGAATACATCGCTGTCAAAATCGTCGTGGGCTCGCCACCTTTTTTTGGTTTTCAATCATTACTTATTTATTTATTTATTAAAATACAGTTCAAATATAAATACCACATAATCCAATACTGGCTTGTGGGTGGGACGCGCCCTGGCCGTACACAGAAAACACACACGCCGTGGTCGTACGGAGGAAACACCATTCGTCACGGGTTTTATCCCAGCCACTCGACGAATGGAACACGAAAAAATATTGTGGACACCTATTTCTTGTTTGTAAGCCTCCTTGCTTGGCCCGGTAGAAAAAAACAAAAAAAAACGAGAAGCAGACGCACCTTCGCGCTCTCGGCAATCATGCTGCTTCGTCGGTTCGAGCCACGGGTTCGAGCGGTTCGAGCATAGAACCCACCACAATCTATTCGGAACAATAGTCCACCGGCAGCTACCGGAGCCGGAAGTGAAATATCCCGAGATTTATACACGAACTCAACTCTGTGACGTCACGGCGCGGTGGTGGCGCGTCGGTCGCACTTCCGGTCTGGGGCTGTGGGCAGAAGTCCCTATGCCAGACGTGTATTCCTGCGTTGTTTTGAAAGGAACCAGGCAAAACCTGCCTTGTCGTCAAAACGCCGCGCCTGGGGCCGCACCAAAAGACTCGAGAAAGGTTTGACCGTCAGTTTTCACGTGCTCGGTTCGTCCGAGAATCTGGATATGTGCGGTGAAAAGGGAAAAGCAGACGCCGACGGACAACGATTGCTTGGGCGGGAAGCACTTTGGGTTGAATTCACGGATACTTCTGGTCATCAGGTTTATTTGTTTTGTTCCAACATGAACGCCAGGAAACCGTCAAGTTGTGCGGACCACCTGCGGACTACGTTCAGTGTGTCTTCAAGTTCAAACGGCCGCCTGATCGTTCGAACTGTCGTCTGCTCTTTCAAACGTTTCTGCTTGTCGTCTGCTCTCTTAGACGACGCCGGCCCGTAGACCAAATGTTGACCCGGTACTTGCGATAAGAAGTAACTGCAGGCCTCAAAAGACTGAAGTTTGAAGGTTGGTAAGCAGGCTCGATGTAAACAGTAGATACAAGGAGATGTTGATCATTGTTTCCAGTGACCATCACCGACTTGTTGTGCCTAATTCACTTGGTCCGATTTTGCTTGCGATTTTCAGTATCAACGTCGACCATCTCAGCTACGGTTCACGCTTTTCAGCCCGAGCGGCGTCGCGACTGAAAATTGCGAGCGAAATCTCATCATGCGAATCAGGCTTTAGCGTACATACTGCGGCGTCCACGCGGAATGGATCGCCACATGTCACACTATTCAGGCGAAGTTTTGCGGTGTAGCGAGCCTAGGTAATTTCGCTGGACGCCGCTCAAGTAGTCAGACATCGCCAGGAAGACGTAGAATCAACAATTCGAACGCGAAAAAGGGCAGGGAGACTCACACCGACGCCGACAACATCGCATTTTAATGGTTTGTTTATGGGCGACGGCGAGCTTCTTGCCCACACCTCCGTCGCGTATGCGCGGCGCCGGTGGCATCCGCTAGGGGCGCTCCGGTTTGTTTGTAAACATGAGTTGGTGTATAGCGCTTAGGAGAGGGCGTAGGCGGGGAGGTTAAAGGGGAGACGGCTTCGGAGGAGGTTGCATTGCGGAGGCTTGATTGCCTCGTGACGTCACGCCACCCCCAACCCCCGGTCGTATTTGTCAGCGCGCAGCCCGAAATTCACTTGTTCTGAACCTTTACCAACGTTAATAGAACAAATCAGTTGAGAAACTGCCATAGAGCCGGCTTTGAAAAAGTAGCTTCGATTCGTATTCAAGAAGCGAACTAAAGGCGGTCGCAACGCCGCCATTTGTTCCGCAGCGGCTACTCCGTGAACTGCACGACTGCACGTATCGGTTCAAGTCGAGTCGCGCAAGGGCCGGTGGCGCCATCTCTCAGTACCATTTCGCGGTAGCAATATAAATGAACTTTCACGTTTTGAATCGTCGCTAAAGGATGGCGCTGTCATCGTATTTAGTTTGGTCTCGGTGAACGCGAGCGGTCCGCCGTTTCAAGCGTGAGTTTCCCAACCAAGTGTATTTAGAAATGTTGACCTTCACCCTCTAATGCGTGCAGCCGCAGACCAGACCGATGAATCTACGTTACCTGTAAGATGAACGCAAAAACGCAGGCGTAACGCGGTGTTGAACTATACTTCGTTTCACATGAAGTCCGATCGGAGCCAGCGCTACGATCAGACGAAGCCAACCGAGCAGCGTCAAAAGTGTATCCTCATGGCACTCGTCGTCTTTATGTGTTTCCTATCAACGGCTAAGCCAAGCGTGCACGGGGAATGCGTCGTGACCCAGCGCTTTTTCTTGTGCAAGGTTGGTTTAGCCGGGACAAGCAAACGTTCAAAAGCGACGAGCGCCACGACAAGGCACTTTTAGCGTGGCTTGATTAACTCCATCGGGTCGTATCGTTGGTTGCGGTCGCACTTAACTGGAAACGGAAAATACGACCTTCAGATGCCCGTCTGAGCACATAGATTAAGCTCAGTTTTGCAGTTGACCAAATGGAAGTTCCCATACATTCTTGTCCATTTATTCGCGACCCGTGGAACTGAAAATGTGCACCATCGAGGTAAGAGATTCATAATTTGCACAATGCTCACTTCCAAGCAACTTTATGCGGTGTACCATTTCAGCGCTTACCACACGGGCTAAAACTGCAGAGTCACCGGGCTGTGACATTTGTGCGGAGTCCGACCTTCCGCTGAAAAGATCTACAACGCATGCTCAGAACGCGTCCCATAGCCCAGTGGGCAAACCATGGCAGCGCGCGGCTGGTGATTATTGAAATGGTCTACACCCTAAGAAGTCTGGAGCCACTGCTTTCCCGCAAAACATTTCGACAGGCTAGACGTTTCAATCTACGGAGGGCACACTGCGAACGACGATGGCGACGATATACCATTCCAGAAATTCATTCGGGCCACTTTGATAACTATCGTCACCTAAGTGCATATTATCTGTACTTGCTAATGGCGGCCTTTTGATGGATACCGATGAAAACATTTAAAGACGGGCACCTATGCGGAGCTTCAACATTCCAGACGTTAGTTTGTTGTCACCGTGATTATACTATAAGCCTCTCTGCATATAGTCATTTGATGGCGTCATGTAAATCTTTGGAACGCTCGACTTGGGGACGCCCCAGAGAGTTCATTACAATAAAATGTGGCAAATATTATGAACAGTTTTACCAGAATTCTTTGGTTTTACTAAGCTAAGCACCCCGTACATAGGGGTATACTCTGTTTCACCTTATGTTGTACTGCAGCGATGTTAAGGTGTACTAGAATGGGGAGGTGTGCCGTCCGGCGCGCGTGTTTCCGTTTGCCTGGATGGACAGCGGGGCAAGGAGGAAAAAGAGGGAGAGGAGGAAAGGAACGAGAGAAGAATATTGCGATAGGCTGACGCAGTCACGTGGTACGCCTGCGCTACGGGCTCTTCTAAGCTGCGTGCAGCCTCCCCCCCCTCCCTCCCCCGCCCCCCGCTACCGCCGTTGAGCAGACGCTTCCCATTTTGGAATACTCCACGCCCATCGAAGAAGTGCGGTGGTGCAGTGCTAGATATTGGAAGATATCTAGCACTGCACCACAGCAGTGCTAGATATCGACAATAGCAACTCTGTTTCCACAATCAGATAATTGTTTTGTTGTCGCCTCTAGGGCTGTCAGGTGAGTCTCAACATTTTCTAGTTTTTGGTGAATTCGCGTGAATTTCATTCTGCCCACTTCTAATTTTCTTTGATGGTTGTTAAGTCGTTAGTCATTTGCGTCTGGCTTTTTAAAACTAGATTTAACAATTCTTCAACAGTGGGATCTGGGGCTGGTTTCAATGTCAACGCTCATTTGCAAGAGTAGAGCAATGATATCAGCAATACACGGAAAAAAGCACTGGGACATGGCAACACCATCAATAAAAGATCATCGCTTTTGCACGAGGAGTCAGAACAACAAACCTGCACGAAGAACAAAAGCGGGTTTAGCCGCATGTTCGTGTCGATGCTGCCGTGTCCACTGGCGCGACGTTGTTCGACCGCCGCCTTTATAGCCGGCTCTGGAAGCGTTGATGACGTCAGTGCACCTGATGCGAGGGTCACTAGGGGTAGATCTGCAGCGGCGTTGGATGATAACTGTGTGATGATCGGAACGACCACCGAGTAAGCAGAATCCATTCTGCTGATGACAAAGCTTGGCAGCAACAGCGCTCATCACACGAAGAACAAAAGCGAGTTTAGCCACATGTTCGTGTACAGGCTGCCGTCTCCACTCTTAAGTTTTGAGCGCCATCTGGTGGAAGCTACATCAATCTGCAGGGACATAATAAAAAACTAGAAGCAGGAAAGGCAGTAGGTCCAAACGACATCCCCAATGAGTTCCTGAAAAAGTTTAAACCGGTAGCACACAAGCACCTAAGGTACCTTCTAAACAACATGCTGGCAAAAAATGCAATCCCTGAACCCTGGGAACAAGCCAGAATAAAACTAACATACAAAGAAAAAGATAAAGTCAAGAAATCATTAGACTAATACAGGCCGATAACAATACTAAGTAATGTATACAAACTGTTTGCATCAATTCTGGAAGACAGAATAGAAAGACTGCGAAAAAGCCCATCTTTTCATCGAGGCACAGAATGGATTCCGTAGGAACCGGAGGGGCAGCGACAACTTATTCACTGTCACCCAACTAATAAAGCTAAAAATCTAGATAGGTCACCACTCTTATCTGGCTTACATTGACTTGGAAAAGGCCTATGATGCAGTGCCCGATGAGAAGATGTGGACGAAGTCGGAAGCGATGGCACTGAATGTTCAGACAATATCGCTCTTCAGAAACAAGTACGCCGGATGCAACGCCAGATAGAGTTTGGGAGATCATTTATCAGGGCAGGTGAACATGCTTGTGGGTCTGCACCAAGGCTGCCCCTCTCTCCAACCCTGTTCGACGTCCACATCAACGATCTCATTCTGAAGCTGCAAGCCAAATGGCAGGGTGTTTTTTCACAACCATTACCACCAGTAATGACATGGAAACAATTTATATTCCAGTACAGGCCTTTGCTGATGACATACTCCTGTTATCAAAGGGTGAAACTCACCTTCAAGACATGCTCGATATCTGCACTCGAGTAGGGAATGAAGAGGGATTCAAATTCAGTAAGGAAAAGTCGAAGTGGATGGGCTATAATGTTCACGACCATAACCACACGTTTAGAGTACAGGAGGTGGAAGAAGAACATGCCAAGGAGGACAGGTATCTGGGAGTAACTCTCCAAGAAGGCCCGCAATACTTGGAACAACACAAGAGGAACACACTAAAAACCTCCAACATCAAAAAAGGTCACCTGTGGAACATGGCAAAGCATTTGTATAACCCATATACCCTTGCGAGGGCACTGTGGAAGAGCGTCGCAGTACCGGCTGTCATCTACGCTAACAACGCAGTGGTCTTCCAGCAGACCACCCTGAACACACTGGACCGCCATCAAGTGGAAATCGGGAGGTTGGCGCTGGGCGGAACCGGGGCGACTGCAAACTTGGCCGTCACGGGAGAGATGGCCTGGTCGACATTCAAACAACGGGATGCAAGGGCCAAGCTTGGATACCTCGGGCGCCTGATCCACATGCCAGATGAAGCGTACGCCAAAAGGACATTCCACTACGTTAAATACCGCAGCAGCAGGACGAACTGGTCAAACACCCTCGCCAGGCTCGAGTCTGTGTACAGCAAAGGGCCAGAGCGACATGAGGCAACATCGGAGAAAGGATGGTTCAAAGTTGTGACAGAGGAGGTGAACGCGATTGAACTTGAAGCCTGGAGACAGGCGGTGATGAAAAAGCAGAGCCTCCAGAGCATTTATGCGCATCACAAGTTCAAGCCGTCTCCCTGCACACACTACCGAGGGGACCATGAAAGCACGCTACTGTTTCAGGCACGGGTAGGAGCGCTGATGACCAACTGCCGACGTGCCCAACTCTTCGGAGACAACGACACGGCCTGCCCTCTGTGAGGGCAGACAAGCAAGGACGTCCCTCATGTGCTGCTGTGGCACCCTGCCCTAGACCACTGTCGACCGCCTGGGCGACCAGCGAAGAGAGGATTACCGAAATGCTGGGATTCGAGGAAGGGGCCCACGGTACAATAGCAACAAAGCGCATTCTCGTTGAGTGGGAGAGATTGCGTGCGATCGCCAATCAGTGAAAGTGTCCCAAAAGTGGGAAAAGCTAGAACAAAACAAGAAACTAAAACTTTTACCTGTGTCGGCAATCTAAACTTTTGCTGACCCCCTGTCTCAAAAGGGGTTGGGTACCGCCAACTAACTAATCACACTACGTTGCCCTAGGCGCCAAAAGTCCACACGCGAACACTCTCATTTTTTGCGAACGACGTATAGGGAAATTCAGTGCTTCTGTGGTGTAATATATTAAATGTTTCTGTTCCTCCTTTTATGGAGAAACTATCACTCCATCTGTTTCTTAGAGTGCAGGTCTTCTGAGTGTTAGTGCCAGTTACTAGCTGAAGGTAGTGAAAGGTACAGGTTGGTAAGTAGCTGTTACTAGCTACTTGAGTTAGTAACTAAAGTTACTAAGAACCAAGTGAATGTTGTGAAAAGCAGTTACTAAGTTTTAGTCAGTAAGTACTACGAACCTGTTTCTTAAAGTATAAATTATATACAATTCGCAACACAGGTTAGTGCTCTTCGAGAAGTCTGCGAGCTTTCAGAGGTCTAGGGCAAGTTTTGTTCTGCAACAAACAGTCGTGCAGTTTTTATTTTTGACTTGTTTTTAATTTATAATGTGTTGAGGTTGCGTTTGTTTTATATATATATATATATATATATATTGTTTAATTTCAATAAAGACGTACAAGTTACCCTTCGTTAAGCAAGAGCTTAATAGCTTAGGTATACTGCGCTGCGAAGTTACACTTAACACATGAAGACGAAAACTGTGATATGATATGAACGACAATTAGAACATGACGTACTTGTGAATGCGCAGTGAGTCACAACACTGCGCATTCACAAGTACGTCATGTTCTAATTTTCGTTCATATCATATCACAGTTTTCGTCTTCATGTGTTAAGTGTAACTTCGCAGCGCAGTATACATCAGAATGACAAACCAACTAGCCCAAATCCAAGCATTGTTAATAGCTTAGGCTTTATTTTTCTAAAAACACCTCTCATTTGTTAAAAAACAAGATTTGCGAAATCAAATGTACTAAAGTATTCAAAGCGGTCCCTTTTTTATTTTTATAAAAATTTGCACTTAGTACATTCTCTTTAAAAAGCTTTTTTTCAGAAATTAATTTTGGAATAGAAATTTTGTTATCCCTGTTTAAACCATTTCAAAACAAGGTGGTGATTTCCTCTGCAGTTTCTAAAATGGTTTAAGGAGAACAAAAATTGCGGCAGACCTTTAGTTATACCTGTCAAAAGGGTCATACGTGGTCTACGTTTTAATGAGGGCAAGTCTTAGTACCATCATTTATGTATCGTGATTCAAGTTGTGACTTCCAACGGCAGTGTGTATTGCGTGTATGCGATTGGAGAATCACATCGAACACATGCAATACACAGGTAGTGTGTACGATGTCAGAAATCACAGGATTTTGACAAAAACACGAAATGATTACGCCACACATACTACGTCATCGACCTGATGGCGTTACGCGACCTGAGCACGTTCTCAGGTAATGTAAATAAAGACGTTACAAGTCACGTGTCTTTCGACGTCATTTCCTTCTCTCTTGGTCGTAACGCTTTAGCAATCACGTTTTGGCGTCTGGTTTTTACATCTCACTTGCGCGCCTTTGAAAATTTGCACCCAGATGTCCTCGACAAAAAATGTGTTCTACGTTATAAACTGCATGTGCACTTTGTGAAAATTAAGTCGCTCAATCATATGAATGAGCGACTGAGCGATACTGCCAACGAATGGTAATCACGTGGGAGTGGCGGTACGAATCCAGGCGTAT
The DNA here is from genome assembly GCA_037355805.1 of Ixodes ricinus. NCBI lineage: Eukaryota > Metazoa > Arthropoda > Arachnida > Ixodida > Ixodidae > Ixodes > Ixodes ricinus. The sequence goes on from JAZHYW010009445.1 coordinate 81,150, forward strand.
AAACGATATTACCCCGAGATTTATTCATACAAAAACGGGTTCTACATATGGCCATTTTGTCAGGTGTAACCTAAGTGTTGTGCCGCTAATTATTTAAGCATTTTGAATGAATGTCCTCATATTTATGTCCTATTTGTGGCAGATGAAGTGTGTTGGATAGGATCGTACATATTCTACAGGTGCAAACATATTCATAAGGCTTAATTACACGACCGCGGTTTTGGTTACGTATCATCGGTATAATAACATGATGGCTCTTCACTACGCTTGGGAGATTGCCGTATTACTTTATTTTTCTTATAAAGTAAAATGCAGGCCGGTTTTTTACTTGTTTTAAAAATGTTCTCGAGGTATAGACATACTTATTAGAGCGCAGCTCTTAGGCGCCCGTCTCCGGCGTAAGTCGCGTCACCGTCGCCGTCAACGTAACCGCACGTTGCATTATGGGACGTATCCCATAATGACGTCACATGTGACGTCACGTGGGACGTCACGAGGGTCACGAGTGACGACATGAGGGTCACGAGATAAGAGGAGGAGGGAAATATTCCTGATAAATTCAGCAGAAAAAATTCCCCGCTAGATTGAGCGGAAACATTTCCCCGCTAACTTTAGCTGAAAAAAAATCCCCGCTAAATTTCTCGCGGAACAATGTTCCCCACTAATTTTAGATAATAAATTGCCCCCAAAATTGAGTGGAAAAATTTCCCCGCTAAATATAGCGTAAAACGTTTCCGCTAACTATAGCGGGAAACATTTCCCGCTAGATTTTGCGGAAAAATTATTTATATTTAGCGGAAAAAATCCCCTCTAAGTATAGTAGAAAAATCTCCTCGCTAAATTTAACGGGGAATTTTCCCGCTAATTAAGAGGTTGGCAGGAAAGGAGGAGGAGGGCAGGAGGAGGAGGGGCATACCCTCCCTTCCATACCCTCCCCTGCTCCTCTTCAAGAGCTGCACTGTAATTCGGCATTACAGGGATTTGTAAGCGTTTTTCATTTTTTATTTTCTAAACAGGTACAAATTAACATTCATATTTTTCTTTAGGATTTTTGAGACACGACATTATGGTTTGCATAGTATTTCTTTCACTTGATTCTTCACAGCCATCGATGTATTCAAGTATTCCTTCAGAGCAGGTGCTTAGCAGATTCTGAAACTTGCCCATTTCTTGCTCATTTACCTAGGGGAAAATTAAAGACGATGTAATCATTTCATTTTTAAATCAGCAGGTCGGAAATTTCAATAACATAATTTTCGAAGGGTGCCCGAACAGTGCTTCAAATCGGAACGCGCAGCGCCATATCAAGCTTCAAAAATGTAAAAAGAAACGGTATGTTGAGTGTTTTACTAATGGTCCCTGAGAACCTAGAAAACGCAAGACGGGGTGAATCTCGAGCATCTAATTACTTCTTTTCAGCCAATTGGATTGCGGCGTTAACCATTAAGCATACTGAAGGACGAATCACGAAGAAGCATGGACGTAAGAAGCCGATCCCTGGTCTTCTAAGCTGTCAATGATCATATAGCTCTGTGAAGGCTATGAATGACTCAACGCTATTTGAGTAGAACCGCTACAGTAACTGGACACATAAAGTTACCCTGGGAACCACTAACTGCACATCCACGGAAAATTTATATCTTTCTATATTTTATGCCCACGTAATTATTTCCAGGAATGACTAGGTTTGTAGGTTCGAGCTTTTACCATTCGTTAGAAACTTAGGAGTATTTCAAACCGTGGTTTAAATGCTGATCGCTCCCCCTGACTTGGGTGTAATTTATTTATAGTAAACATGTTTTTGAAATGGCGATAATAAGTCCATAATTGCTACAGGAAACAGGATACAAAGCGTTCAATGCCGGAAAAAGATTTGTGCCATATTACATGCAAGAAGGTTGCACATGTTCGGTTATCAATTCGTAACAACCGAATACCACCATTATGCTTACAGTTGGCGGAGGTAGTTCTAATAACTATGGGTAAGATATTTTGTTGCTATAATTCAATCTCAATATTGTTGGTAATACTGAACTTTTGTTCCTGTCAAATGATTCAGGGCTTCAGCAGACTATTCATGACCTTCTTATATTTCCTTAGAACATGCCAACATTAACACACATGTGCATACTAATACTGCGGTGGTAGTCTTTTTTGGGGATATTACAATATACAATATAAACAATAAACATGATTGCATTAATGCTGTAATGTGGGCTCATCTGTACCTCATCATGGTAAAACCGCGCACAGAGCACGGAGGAAGAGAAAGGGGAGGCAGAACGAAAGAGCGCAAACCCCTGAGACAGTGGTTGAAGGGGCACCAGCCCCTGAGAAAGTGCACTAACCCCTGAGAGGGTGATCGAAAACTCTATATGCTCGTCTGAAACTGACAAAAAAAAAGGAAAAAAAAAAAACCCCATCTGCGCTAAATTAAAAAAAAAAAAAACCCGGATACACGAGCACTTTTATTTCACGCGTTGCCCGTCGTCAAGTTCGAGATCACCGACACCAGCAACCACAAGCATGCACGCAGCCACGCTCAACCTCACGCATCTGCGTACCCTACATCAAAGGTACGAGCGAGGCGCTGGCACGCGTGCTAACCAAAGAAGGAATCAGCCTGGCTCACAGGCCGATGTCCACGCTTGGGACACTCATGCCCCGCCCAAAAGATAGCCCATTGAAAGAAGAAACGCAGGGCGTGGTTTATAAGATTCCTGGTGCAGATTGTCCAGCCACTTACATCGGCGAGACAAAGAACTTTAATGAAAGAATACGCCAACACAAAAACGACGTTCGCATGCTTGACCACGAGCGCAGCGCAGTCGCTGAGCACTGCGAAGTCAAAGACCACCGGATTGATTTTGACAACACCAGCATTATCGACGCAGAGACTAACAACCGACATAGGCTTTTCATCGAGTCCTGGCACATTCAAACGACGCCAGGAAACATAAATATGTGCCTTGGCGCTTTACCGACAGTGTGTGTAAACAAGCTTCGCCATATCCGTGAAAGAAAAAAAATCGAGAAATGCGCTACATCCCTGAAAGAAGAATAAGATTGAAAAACGACGCTCCTCAACGGCCACAGTCGCCTCGGACGAAGAACCAAGTAGATTCGAATCGTAAGGCTCCTACATATTTGGGACTTGGTTGGTTGGCGTACTTGAATTATTGTGTTTCCCAACCAGAGAGATTTCTCTCGAATGTTTACCTTGAAAATATATTACTTGATATTATTGATTTATTTCACAATACTGCAGGCTCCGTAGGGCCCCATCAGGAGTGGATACAGAGCACAATAGCACAGACAGAATCGCATCCGTGAACACACACAATATTTGAAATAATTACTGACAATATCTTAACTTTGAATAAGTGCACCAGGATTAGGGCTATCAACAATGTCCTTCGATAGCCGGTTCAAATAAAAAAACTTAATTGGACAGCATTCAGTGAGAAATTAACGTCTTCGTGATGTCCACTTATGCTATCGTTGTTTTCATTCCAGCCCAGTTTCAGAAATCATGTTTAACCTTCACTAGCTCACCTATAAATATCCTTATGGTCATAATATGCGCATATGGAAACTTAAAGTTCCATATTAATGTCTGGCCGTATTTTCCTAAAAACAGCAAGGAAATACATTTTTTGCATGATAAGCCGTTTTACGTGGTTTTCTATTAAAATTTAAACAATAAAAGGTTAACACCAAGTCAGATTACCACACACTCGAGCAGTACGCTACCTTCCAGTGACGTACCCCCATTCGAAAACACGCGAGAGTTAACCCGATAAATAAGAGCGTCGACAAAGACTGCACCACCAATAACAGACCCATTTCTTTGACACCTGTTCAAATAATTCATATTACGCGCGAGGCAAAGGAATAATAAAGAAACGAACGGAACAACGAGGTAAGTTGTACAGCATGTGTATAATAAAACTTTTTGAATTTTACGGTTAATTACAGCTTACTCTTTGTAAACCACCACGGTTTCCGGCGGTCTCTGTCCGGTGATAACCAGATTTTTGATTTCGCAACAAATATTTACACGAACCTTGATCACGGTACGCATGTCATTTATATCAAATTTAAAAACAACAAACAAAAAACTTTTGAGAAGGTTTTTATTCGACGTTTAATTTTAGAATTTATTTTGCTTCAAACTGACAAAACTTATGTCAGTTGGATTGCTAATTGTCTTTCAAACAGAACTCAATAAGACGTCATCAATAATAGAAAAATTCGGAGTTCCCCAGGAATCCGCGCTAGGTTCTTCGTTGTTTCTGATTTATATTATTAATCTACCGACCGGTATTGAGTCTACAATCAGAAAATATGCTAATAACCGTCGCCTAACCAAAAAAAAAAAAGAATTTCGAGCTCGCGCATTTGCAAGTTAATCTAAATCACTGATTCCTGGTGTTGAAGGTAGAACTGCAAATTAAAGTGAACAAAATCATACATATGTCATTCACCACAAAAGAATACAACATATTCTCTACCATCTTTCCGGTCATACCTTAGAAAAGTTCCAAGTTATAAGTAGCTTGGTGTTCACTTCACAGCTCACCCCTCATGGGAATATCACTTTATCATAAAATCTAACAAAGTTATACTTCCTGCGCCCTAATCTTTTCCTTACCTAAAAAACAAAACAAAAAAAACTCTCTGCATACATGTTGTTTGTTCGACCCAAGCTGAAGTAGGCATCATTCATTTTAAATCCTTCTTAGTTATTATTAGAAGATATGTTAGAGTCAGTTCAAAACCGCTCCGTACAATTTATTCTCGACAACTATAATTAGTAGCTAGCGTCAGTGCGCATCAAACCCAAGATGGTTTCCCTTCTGAAAGCATGTAGAAAAATATTCTCCACAACAATATTGCACACATTTAACCACCTCCCTCGTTTGCAGAAAAAACTCTACCACACAACCGTACCTCACACCGTCCGTCACTTAGATAACTCTTTCAAATTGTTTTCATATATTCATAGCACCAAAAGCTTTCAGTGTTGTCCTTGCAACTTTGTATTACCAATTGGAACAATCTACTTGTCTCAACACTAACCATAATTGATTGTAGCAATAAAACAAGAGATTATCTTTACTATTTCTACGTGTTCACCATACCCTCTTTTTTCTACCGACAGCCTCTTGCTCTGTCGCGTTCAAATTTATGACTAAAAACGTACGTAACGTACAGCCCAAAACATCACCATGTGTAGAGATAAGAATGAAGGTAAAAATGAGGTATATTCCGTAGTCAAAAAGAGTGCAAGGTAGAAAACTAGACAGCATTAATCCAACCAAGATTTTCAAAAAAGCTTAGTTTGTTTAGCTTTTTTGGTGTGACACATTAGGGCTTAAGCAAATCTTAAGTTTGGTACTATCAAGGGGTTGGCACCTCCGATCCGAGACTGAAGGATGAGAAGGAACCAGCAAGGCTTGAGTCAAGGCCCTGCCCCACGAACATTCCAAAGTCAAATGAATATCAAATCAAATCAAATAGTTTATTTTCCCATTCAACAAAAAAATGGGGGGAGGCCGAAGAAAAAAGCTGATAAATCAGCTTGACATGGTCCTCGGCCATCGTACAGAGGCAGTGGCGGCGGCAATGGAAAAATATACACTGAAGAGTTAGGAAGTAAAATATAGTTAGTGAAAATACAAAAGGGCGTGTCAGGAGCAATGGGTAGAAATATTAAACAACATTGAGAAACGTACTAGCACTTTCCCTATCGTTACACAAAGCTCAACTTTCCTTAGAAAGCCTGAACTTCAAAAAAAAAATCAATTCACATTAAAAGTGAACATACTAAAAGAAAAAAAAGTTGTTTACAGCGTAGATCCTCATTGCCTATTCAAATTGCAGAAATATGTAAAAAAGAATGAACACAGTACGAGTGATCTACAATAAAATACACAGAAACAGCCAACATCCGGAAAACGCGATGGGAATACGGTATGTAATACAATACACTGCGAGGTAAACTAAAATACATAATACAAACTGAGTGCGGCCAGCGCCGCTCACACTTTTGTTTTCTGTCTTTCTCATGGTTGTAAAAAGTTCCGTAATTGTTTAAATGATGTGTTATGTATATCTAGCTCATTACTTGACAGATGATTTAACAATTTTGGCAAGGTGCGCCTCAACATTTGATCTCCGTATGCAGTTCTGTTAATGGTCACCTGCCAGCATTCCCGCCTTCGTGTTTCGGACCCGGAGATGTTTTTCGTCAAGTATGAAAATTTAGGAATTGTTTCAATGCGACTATATGTTTGATTTTTGTACGCACGTATGAGCCTATAGCTATACATATTCTGAACCGTCAGTGCGTCTAAACTTCTAAAGAATTCTTCCGTGTGCGAGTCGTAAGGGGCGTTGTGGATTATGCGCATCCTTCATTTTCTGAAGTAGCTAAATTTGGTTTAGGTTCATCATTGTGGTCGTGCCCCAGACGAGATGCGAGTAGTTAAGGTACGAGCAAAATAACGATCTGTATATAACTTTCTTAACGGAAAGCGGAAGTGCAAAGCGGTTTCTATATGTTAATCCGATGACACCAGCTAATTTCGAAGCTATACTTCTGACGTGTGAGTCCCAGGTCATATGCTTATTGAAGATCACACCTAAGGTTTTAAAATATTTAACCATTTTAAACGGTGAGCTATTTATCAAGAGATCGGCAGGCATGCTAGCCTTTCTATTTTTAGGGTGGAACAGGATATATTTTGTTTTGTTTGTGTTGATTTTTATATAGTTACTTTCTGTCCAGTCGTACAACTTACTTAGAGCGGCGTTTGCAGTATCGATGATCTCACTGTAATCACTTCCTGCAAACAACATTGTTGTGTCGTCTGCGTATACCAAAAATTTAGCTGTCACGCCGATGTCCACTATGTCATTAACATATAGATTAAATAAAAGCGGTCCTAAAATGCTGCCTTGAGGTACTCCAGTACCTTTTGGTAGTATAGTTGAGCAGGAACTATTGATGTTAACGTACTGCCTGCGGTGAGATGAGTACGATTGCATGAGCGCTAATGCTTGACCACGGATTCCATAAAAATCTAGTTTTTTTATGAGTAAGGTATGGTATAGATAGTCGACAGCTTTTGTAAAATCTATAAAGACCCCCAATATAGATTTGTGTTTGTTCAAAGTTTCTCACGAAAAATTCTTTGGCCTCAAGTAACGCGAGTTCGGTGGAGTAATTTTTCCTAAATCCAAACTGTGCATCGGTAAGCACATTAAGTTTATCACAAAATGAAGTCAATCTTGCGCACAGTAAAAAGATCTGCGTCTTTTTACATCAGAAGGAAAATGTTGGCAACAACAAAATAAAAACGAGCAAACTTTTGAGTGCTGCTGCTTTACGACTGCTTATATTTTCAAGGAATCCACGAAAGCTACACTCACTTGCGATTGAGATGAAGTATGAATGCTTTCGATCCCACGATTAAAACCAAACAAATCATTTGTACTTTAGAACAAAGCTCGAAGCTTCACGTGTTGTTACTACCTATGCACGCGATAATAAGACAAGTAGCAAGCGGCAATAATCACGATACTTCAGAACGTGGCCTGAAAAATAGGGGCGGGGCAACATTTTCTAACTCATGTACAATTACTTCTAAGTCGAGCAATCAAGTAACGGAATCGAGTATGTTTATCGCGGGGACAATTATAATTGCATTCTATTGCTATTTCTCGGTAACGTGTATTAGACTTGGTAAGAATGCGGGACATTGTCATATCTAGCGCAAACCAAACTTACCAAACACCTTCATAAAGTGTATGATCATTTGTAATAAAAAAAGTCAAATGCTCATGGACCGATAAAACAATAATAGAAAAAAAAACGACCATCACTGTAAAATTGTGGGCACCCTCACGGCTCCCCAGCCCGGTTGCCCGACTACAGTGCACGGGGTAACCTTCCCCGCGGGGCGAAAACGTCACGCCGGCCGCGCGCACATCGCACGCGCCGCCTAGATAAGGCAGATGAGAGGTGGTGTACGGGGAGTCCTTGACTGGACTCAGGCGCCGCCTGTACTCCCTGGTTTTTTGTTATTATTCTTGATCTATTCGCCCTGTCGATTTAGATGTAGTTTCTTGTTCTTGAAACCGAGCGCTCTGTGTTATTCCTCCGAGTCAGGTATGCAGCAAGGCAAACTGACCACAATGGCGCCCCAGCGTGGTGTGCTACTCCCTCACAGGAATTTCACGGGGCTTGGTTTCTTCTTTCGGTAAGCCTTTTCCCCACTCCTCGTGTTTCCTACCGTCTATCCGTGATTCCTACACGTCCACGTTTGTTGTATTGGCGTGTTTCTAACTGTAGTTTTGTGACCGCGGCAATCGTTTTGCGCGCTCGTGTTGGTTTCTGGGGGGCGTTTAATTTTTTTTTCTTGTTTTGCGCTTGTGTTGATTTTTGGGTCGTTTCTTTTTTTCTTTTTTTTTGTGCTTGCAGGCATGCTTACATGGGTGCAGGAAGCCGCGATGGCCGCAGCGGCGCAAATGAACCTGCTCACGAAGGTCACGGAGATGTGCGACTCCGTGATGCACCGCCTGGACCACACGCCTGGCCAGCAGGAGACTCCACCACGAGAGCCCCGACCACACTTGGCTGTTTCAGCCTACACTGAGTACGACGACGTCAAGTCCGTGGCAGACTTCCTGGGCGAGTTGCAGACGTACCACCTTGCTTCCGGTGCTCGGAAGCCTTCATTCTGGACCGCATTGTGTCCGCTGGCGTTGCAAGCCAGCGCCAGGTGCTAGTTGGTGTCGCAGGTCCCCTTCACCAACCTGGCACACTGCCTGACAAGGCTTTGAGAAGAGTTTCTACCTGCAGGCTACGCAACGCAGATTCTCCAAGAGCTCGAGGCAAGGACGCAGCACGTGGACGAAGGTCTGGTCCGGTACGTTAAGGTCACGCAAGAGCTCTTCAAGAGGGCGGACCCGAATACACTGGAGTCGGACACAGTAGCTCGGGTCAGAAGACAGTGCCACCCAAGACACCACGTCTATCTGATCAACCCCTTTTGAGACCCTTGAAGAGCTAGCCCGAGGTGCCCGCCTCACTGAAGAAGCTCTTTATGCCGAGCGGAACTACGTGCCGCCGCCATCAGCCAAGTACGCGCTCCAATCGGCATGCATATGGCGGGGCCCCGAGGCCTCCACGCAAGTTGACTGTCCGAACAAGACCTCCCTTCCCCATCACGTAAGCCAGAAGAGTTGGCGTGGCATGCATGGCGCTCTCCCGTGCGGGATAGGCGGATGTTCGCCTCACTCTCACCGAAAGGTCCCCGGAGGTCACAGCGGGGCCCGTGAGGGTCTCGGGCGAAGGTCACCACGGCAGATGGGAGGTCGTTGGCCGTGCCCTATCGTAAGCTGGGGCCCAACGGAGATCACCACTCAAGCGAACCATCTTCATCAGTCTGCTCCTGCACGTGCTGGTGAAAACTGGCGCGCTGCGGTCGGAATCCCGCAGCCTTGCAGCATTAACCCCCGCCGCAACGGAACAAACCTTCCCCACAAGAGCCGGTCGCAAGCCTGGTGGAGGCCCTCCCATAGTGGTTCTTTAGCTGATCACTGGAAGTGGTCCGTCGGGCACCTCGGTGCGGGTGGCCTAAGCAGGCAACTGTTGGCGGACTGCTGCTACGAGTGCAAGCAGCCCGGCCATCACCAAAACCAGTGTCCAAGACTTCTGGTCACTACAAACAAGAGGTGGCACGAGACGGCGGCAAAGGGCCGGAACAAAAACAACTAGGGGCACTAGCACGGCCGGCGACGCTGAACCCAGACAGCCACTCGGCGTCGGCCGTTACAGTCCTTCGGAGCAGTGAAGCCACGGCACAGATTCCATCTGTATGTCGAATCCAGCCAGAGCCTAACATCATTGAACCGCACATGACGATTTCACTCCTCGATTTTTTTATTGCCGCACTTTTGAATTCTAGAGCCGCTATCTCGCTTATAGGAGATTTTGTTTTTAAACCCTGCATAGCAAAAAAACCCATCGGGAGTGCTAAACTTGTTTGCAGGCTAGCTTCTGGTACAGCGATAACAGCTGGAGGAGCCGTGAGGCTGCAGACTCGGTTTAATGGAAAAAAGCGGCGTCAGCGATTTCTTTATCTGCCAGGACTCGTGGTACCCGTGATCTTGGGCAGAGATTTCATCACAAGCGAAAGCATGACACTTGACTTTTCTGGTGGCGAATACCGACCGGGCAACAACCGGAGCTGACTCCGTTTACCAGACGGGAGGACTGCATCCGTAACCTGCCCACTGCAGCCCACTTCACCGTGGTGCCGGACGCCTTGCCTGCCGGCGTTCGAGAATTGTTGCAAAAGTGGCCCGCAAGCAGCCAGCAGAAGCAGGAGCTGCAAGCCGTCCTGTAGTCTTTCTCACCATGGAAACGGATGGAAAGACTGACATCCTGCTGCACCGCACTGATACCGGTGACGCGCCGCCTCGGAGGTACAACCCTCGACCGATCAGCGTCCACAAAAGGGCACTCCTAGATGCGGCGCTCGAGGAGATGATCGCCACCGGCTCAGTACATGAGTCGAAGAGCCCTTGTGCGTTCCCCGTTGTTCTTGTTAAAAAACAAACAAAAAACAATGGACCAGCCAGACTTTGTGTGGATTACAGACGGCTTAACGATGTGTCCATACAAGACAGCTACCCTTTCCCTAACGTTTCCTTCATGATGTACGCGCTCGGTAACGCGACTTTGTTTACAACGCTGGATTGCAGTCGCGGGTTTCTTCAGATCGAGATTCACCCATCAGACGTTCCAAAAAATACTTTCATCTGCCACAGAGGGTTGTTTGAGTTCAACCAACTGCCGTTTGCCTTGTCTAACCCTCCAGCCAGTTTTCAACGCCTGATGGCTGTTGTACTCGGGAACTCAAAGTACGAATCGAACATGGCATAGATGGAGGACGTGGTTGTTTTCTCGAGAACTATTGATGAGCATGTTGAACACCTTCGCATCGTACTTGAGCGAATGCGTAATGCTGGGCTCACGATTCATCCCTGAAAAGTTCAATTGGCCGCGCCCAAGATTAACCTCCTTGGATTCGTTGTGGATAACGGCACGCTCCGCAACAATGGAGATAAGTTGCGCGCGCCGCGCGCTAACGGAATACCCAAGCCCACATGACGTGAAGAGCCTACAAAGATACCTCGGAATGATTGCATTCTACCGGGATTTCATTCCACACTGTTCCAAGATTTCCCTACCACTCGATCACCTTAAAAAAAGGCGTCAAGGGCTGTTGGGCCGAGCAACAACAATGCGCATTCGCAGCCTTTCAAATGACGTGTCTGACAACATTCGTTCTCCAGACAGATGCAAGCGACTGTGGCCTGGGCGCTGTCTTGCTGCAGGAGTATGGGGGTGTGCTTCGGCCAGTTGCTTTCACGAGCCACATGCTAACTCCAGCCGAGCGCAACTACAGTGTCGCAGAAGGTGTATGTCTCGTCATTATTCATGCTTTGAAGCGCTTCAACATGTGCCTAGATGGCGCAACGTTCCAGATTCAATCTGATCACTTAGCGCTCTCGTAGCTAAGGGGACTAAAGAATCCATCCAGCTGGGCGTCTTGCTCGTTGGGCGCTTACGATGCAACAGTAAGACTACCCCATCGTGTGCCGCCCGGGGTTAACCAACAAAGTTGCTGATGCGCTCTCTCGTGCTCCACTTCCCGAGGAAAACTCGCAGGATACCCATGGCTTGGTGAGCATCGCGGCCACGGAACGAGGATCCCCAGACTCAGGGTGGGGTATATTGGTGAGCCGCGAGGAGCTTCGCAAGGCGCAGCTGGATGACGGGCTCTGCCAACGCGCGTCCGCTTGGCTGGCAGCAAGAGGTCCAGTCGACCGCCCAAGTGACAAGAAGTTCGACTCCTACTTGATAAGCGACGACGGCATCCCGCTGCGCTTCATCCCCCAGGCCGACGACGATCCGGATGGCTCGGCGTTCCGGACCGTGATACCCCGCAAGCTACGTAAGCTTTTCATTCGATACATGCATGACTTTGCCTTGGCAGGACACAGCAGAGGGAGCAAAACTTATGAAACGTTCTCCCAAATCGCTACCTGCACAGGAATGAGGCAGGATGTGCTCCGATGCGCTCGTAGCTGCTCGGTGTGCCAGAAGGCAAAACAACGTGGTGTTCAGCCCCTGATCTCATGCAACCAATCGTGAGTCAGAGTCCTCGGCAGATTTGTTGCTGTGACGTCATGGGCCCCTTCCCACGTAGTCCCCGCGGCAATCAGTTCTTGTTCGTGGTAACGAACCACTTCACGACGTGGGTTGAGTTTTCCTTTGCGAAAGCTTTATTCGCAAAAAACTGAGGGTACCTGCTTTAAATATTCGCTAGGTTTGGCTTTCCAGCACAGCTTGTAAGCGATAATGCCTCCTATTTAACGACTAAGGTATTTGTGGAAGATTGCACGGTGCTGGGAATTAAGCACAAAAGAACTTCCCCATACCACCCACAAGCAAACCTCACGGAAAGGGTAAATCGGAACATTAAGATGATGTTCGTAAACTACACCGAGCGCCACAAGGACTGGGACGCGAAACTGCCCGAGCTGGCATTCCCAACCCGTACGACCACTAATCGGACAACGGGTTTCACTCCTGCCCAATTGAATTTCGGTTAGGAGCTCGCGTTCCTGCTTTTTAACAGCCTCCTTTCTACAGAGTCTGGGGGGACGCTTCGCCCCCACGTGAAGTTCGCAGAAGACCTGCGAAAGCGCTTCTCCGACAACCTTCGAGAAGCCCGAGGACGTCGCCCGAATACAGCAGGCAGAACAGTACAACCGGGGGTGACGTGACTTGCAGTTCGAGGTGGGCGATTTTGAACTCTGGCATACTCACCCACTGAGTGACGGCGCTCGAGGCTTCACAGCCTTCCTTGAAAACAAGTGGGAAGGTCCATTTCGCTGTGCATGAAAAGTGCTCACCACTGGCTGACAAACTAGTTCGTTGTGAATCTAGTGAGGAAACCGGACCTGTTCATGTCACCGACCTTAAACAATTTTTTTTTCAAGCAGAAGTCGAAGATTCCTTGCAGGACCGGAACGACACTGACGGCAGTCCCGTTGCGGAAACCCCCTTGTCTCCACCAAGGCGGCGGTATAACCTGGGTCGTCGGTGACACCAAAGCGAGAGGAACTCTCTTTTTTGACTCCTCGGCTTGGCCTCTCTCGCATTTTGGGGGTAGTTTTCTACTTCCACGGATCTGCTCCCTTTTCAAGAGAGGGGAAGAACATTGTGTACCCACCTCAGATCCGTTATTTCGAACTTTCTGGGAGATGTGCGAAGACAACGTCAAGCTCAACCCTCAACTAAGCGCTCATGTCGTCTTGTTCCTTGTTTTTCCACGAAGATGGCTCGTGGACAACACTGCCACCACACACCGCCATCGGAACGACATGGCGGCGGGGCTAATGGCGGACCGGGCCATTAAGGACGTCGGCAAGGCTGGGGCGGCCCAGGGGACCGTGGACCGCGGCCACACCCTACAGGACGGCCCCGCGGACTGGACCGTACTCGAGGGGCGCACCTCTGTAGGCTGGGCGTCCGAGCTACGTTGGAGGGACCAGCCTCGACCAGAGCTGGGCGGCTCACCGGCATCCATTCGCGAGCCGTTAGGATCGTCATCCCACCGAGCCGGTTGCACTCTACACCGCAGAAGAGCTGCGCTTCCTCTGTCCGCTCTGTGGGGTACCCGAGATCTGTCCGGCGGCCCACGAACGCGGGCATCTTCATGGGGAGAGGTCGGACGCCGCTCGCATCGCGCGCATCAACCAGCTTGGCGAGCGCGACCTCGAACGGGCCATCGCGCTCGTCCAGCGGCACCGACCGGAGCTGCTATGCCGGTCCGCCCAGCAGGACCTTCCTCCCCCTGACGCCCACAACGACGACACCGTCATGGACATACCAGACGAAGTCTTTGGAGGGGGGGGTATAGCGTGGGCACCCTGATGGCTCCCCAGCCCAGTTGCCCGACTACAGGGCACAGGGGGCAACTTTTCCCGCGGGGCGGCGATGTCACGCCGGCCAAGCGCACATCGCACGCGCAGCCTAGATAAGGCGGATGAGAGGCGGCGCACGGGGAGTCGCTGGCTGGACTCAGGCGCCTCCGGTGCCTCCTAATTTTTTTGTTATTATTCTTCATTTCTCGTTCATGTCCTCGAAACCGATCACAAAAAATAAAACTTACTTCGCAAAGTTTTGATGATGAGACGGAAGCTGCTGCTGAACACCCAAAGTTCAATGCCATCGAAGAAACTTCTTCGGAACTCATTTGAGGGATCTGGCCTTGGTTTTTCAGGAGCTGGTTTATGATCTCTCTTGCCTGGAGGGTATAGAAATAAAATAAGCTCTGCTCTTACATGACACATACAAAACATTTTCACTCGCACAATTTGTACATGTTGCATGATTTATGCAGCTCGGAAAGAAGTAACTATAGTCCCTGAGAGGTTTAAATGGCAGGGCTCGGTTTATGATCTACACGTTTCTTGTCTCGTGATTGGTTCTTCGGCCTCCTCGTTGGGTAATGCCTCAATTTGTTTGACTGCGGGTGCGCTAATGAGATGCTCGGGAGTCGCCACGCCCCGCGTTCCTTACGCTGCCAGAGATTTACTACAAGCAGCAGTAATTTTAGGATATGTATCCCTACTCCAAAAACCGAATAGTATAACTTTTTGCTATCTGGATTGTAAGACAAACGATTATTTGATTCTATCTTAATTTCAGGTTTTCAGACTGGATTTCAAATTTCCAATAACATTTCCAGTTAGATTTCTTGTTAGATAATTCAAATAGCGAAAAGGGTTTCAGGGTATATCCTTAAAACGATTACTTATGCGATTACAACTCAGAAACGACGGGGATTTGTACTCTTATGATACAGGATGTGCGCCCCACTTCCGGCCGCCTTGAAAGGGGGATAAAAAAAGTTTCTGTTCTCCTATGTTTACCTTGTGTTTGAATGGTTGTGCGACGACTCTTGGTACACTAGCGAGAAATGGCGTGAGAGCTACGCTGTAGAAATGCCCCAGTGTCGTGCTTTCAAGTTGCCGATGTGTACCGGCACAAACAAAATGCCAGGAGTTAAATTACTTCGATTACCTTGAGACGAGGTATGCCACCGACGCCGCCGAGCCTGGTGGATCCCAGGACGACGGCATTGGCGGGCCGTGCTACTACGCTACCGACATACGACGCAACGCGAGAACGGAAGATTGCGGCTCCGGCGCCGCGGCGCCTCGATTGACCCTCTCCGTACGACGAAGGGCCATTACGGCATTACATATGCAATGTGCTCGGTGCTCTAGGAAACGAACCTTGAATACCAAAGCAAGTAGGTCAAAACACTAGAATTGTTCGTTACAGATAATCTCGTCGCGCTAAAGGTAGCGTAATATAAACTTTCGGAAGATTGTCCGGCTTGGTGACCACTGCAGGAAAGCTCGGCGCGTATGTTCGGCACCTGGGGGAGGTCTGTGCCCACTCTTGATGCCTTGCCGTTCATGAAGTAGTTGGACGCGTTTAGGGATCCGTTGGTCTTAAGTCGCTCTCATGCTACACCAGGCTAGTTGAATAGGTAATCCTGTAGATGCACCCAGGACACAATCGACAGATTTTATAATTTCTTTGATTAACGAGTGCTCTATATTTTAACCCAAGGAATCAGGAAGGCATGTCGATTCCGTATAAGTAAATTTCCTGACGTACCGCAGTTAGTCTTCGGCTGTGAGACTTTTACGGTAGGCGCCACTCACTGATGGTCCTCAAAACAAGAAAAAAAACAAGAAAAAAAAACAATTGTCAACCGGAAGTGACATACCCCCCCCCCCCCCTCTGAAGTTCGGCCATTACTTGTTTTGTTTACCTCCGCACACCCAGTATTGCAACGATACACGATAACATAGAATACTTACCTGTATTGCTAAAACAAGGTTCGTCCCACATTTCCGAGCTTCAGCACGTTCTTTTGGACAATCAATACCAGCCACCAGGAGGGAGCATTCGAATGCACTTGAAAACCAGGAACATTGCCGCGGAGTGAAGTCCTTACACCATTCGGTGCTTACACAGTGTGGAATTTGTTCAAAAGTGCTGGCGGCGAAATATTCAATACCCTTGGCAAAAGTCAAAAGCACCTGAAGTTTTGGAAATGTAAGAAGTTCGAGATAAATTCACCGTCAGCAAAATACAAACATTATCATTCCGGGTAAATAAATAAATGATATTCCTTACGCACGCTTACCAAACATTCGAAATCAATTATGAAAATGAAATAAGCGTTTCTGATTTGGCAGGTAATCATGTCGAACTAACAAATGTTATTTTCTCTTTCTGTACTGAACGGTAGGCAGAGTGAATTGGTGAATCGGACAGCGTACTGTTCGGCGGGAACTAGACTATTTTTCAGAAGTGTGCTCCATTGCCTGTCCGCCGTTGCTTGAGCAGGTACTCCGAGCATGTTTTGGACACGAGGGTCGCGTCAGCGTTCGGCGTGAACTCGGCTCGGCTCGGCTCGTATCGACCACGACAGCTGCGTCAGGGTTCGGGAAGGACTCAAATCCAATCGCACGCTTCGTGTCCAAGCAATGGCGACCGCCAATGTTGCTTGATGAACTTTTGAAAATGGTCTATTGTGCATACTGAGTCTAATTTGCATTGTCATTTCCCACATGTCGCTTTATGTTTTTTTAAAATTTTTTATCATTGTGTTCGAGGTTGTTGTTACTTATTATTTGTTGCAGAGGATGAGAGCGCATATTGGCATTGTGTGGCCTTTTTTTGTCAAAAGGCGAAACACTATACGTATTGTAACATCTACACATTTGTTAAACCAAATAATACAATAAAAGTATATTTAAATATATTGTACTTATTTTCCGGACTATGGTCCACAGACTATATACATGCTTAAAAACTAAACTTTTGCGCGGTATAGGCGCATGCTGTATAAGGGTTTCGCTTCTTCTCGGTCATTCATCAAGACGAGAAGTGACGAACTTTGTGACAGACAAATTATCCTCATGACGATTGCTCGGTGATACAAGCTGCCTTGTTCGCTAATAAAGCGTGAGTTCTTTTTTCAAATTGTTGTGTAAGTGAGTCTCTCTTATGTGCCGAATATGTACCAGGTTCGAAATATGCACCAAGAGTGGAGTATGCATCAGGTGCGGACTATTTATTGTGGACATACTATCTAAGAAAAAACGTTTCTTTTTAGCCGAAATTATCCCCTGCTGAATATACTTCGGGTACGAAGAAAAATACAATAATCCAAGATATTTGCAATGATTGAAATCTATGGGGTGAATTACAAAAAACTGAAACTCCTTAAGAAAAAGTACTACCTAGGAAGATAAATTATTCCATCAGAATAAAACTATCGACCGCCGCAGACGTCTGGTTTGATGAAATGAAGAATTTGCGCATATTCTAGAATTGACTGCTTCAAACTCAATGAATAGAATATATGGTACTTGAACTGCAATTATACAGTTTGTACACAATCTCGCATTCAACTAATAATACACATGCACATACTTCGTCTCACCCTACGATGGACTAAAGGCAAAAACTACGGACCGCAGATCCAATGACAAGCCACTTGGAAATTGCGCGGTATTTCGTTCGATGCACCTATCGGTGCCTGCGTCTGGATCACTCATGAGGGGACGGGTGGACAGTGGTTCGAATCGAAGAGCGCTGAGTGACTCAACAATTTGACATCGCAAAGAAAGCCACGACATATAGACTCTTTGCAGCATCGAAGCTATAGAGATGATGCTTCGCTTTTGGATTCGAGCATTATTCGTTCACCCCTAATCAATGTTAAGCGTGTCATAGTATAGCGTAGACTGTGATTGGACCTGGCAACCCGTGGCTTTGGCCGCCAGGTCCAATCACACTATACTTTCTATACTTTGTCCATCGTAGGATGAGACAAAGTATAGAAATTATAGAGCGTACGCAATTAGAGACTACGCGATTAAGACGTCTGGCCGTTATGCGTGCTAGTGCGCTATCACTTCGTGGCATAATCACGAGTGGTGTGTACTTGGCTAAGTGTATACTTGCAGTCATATCCTGGATATCTGCGACCTCCTTAAAGGCTAGAGCCCAGAAAAAGTCTCCGAGGAGAATTGCCAGCTTGTCTCCGAGTTCCCAGTTCTTTGCTTCGCCGTTGTGTTCTTTCGTCTACATTCCCGAATAATGGAGCAGCTGCATCACGTGCTGCATCTCGGCAGCTTTCACGACGCGCTCGTGGTTCGCACTCATCAACTTGGAATCTCCGGTGCGCCTGAACCCCGTCCGTTGCAACTGGCTGTACAAACTCACCAGCGTGCCCGTAGCTCTGTATCCAGTCATACGCTCAGAAAGCACTTCTCTAAAAGAAAAGAAATAACAAACATATGTAGGAACATGTTTTGCTAATCATAAATAGTGGAAGCCGAAAATTAATAAATGAGCTAGCCAGAAGGAATAAGCGGTGGTGCCCAACGTAAACAAGTATATATATACAGGGAGTTTCGCGAAACGTGGACAAATTCAATATTGCGAAAACTACGCTTTTGTCGTTTCGGTCCTAGGCCATGGGCCTATTTAGGAAAATTATTAATGTTCGGGATAATGAAGCTGTTAATTATTTTTGGGTAATTAATTTTTTATAAATTGAGTTTAAGGGCATGGTTTCAATTAGAATCTTGCTGAGCGTCAACGAAAAACACTAAATCAACAAATTGCAGAATAATAAAAGGCACGCGCGGTATTTCACGGCTTTCTGGAAATCCGCACAACTTGCGTCCGCACGACAGGTTTTAAGTTTCGGTTTGCAATCGGAGCGCTTCTCGACACCGACGGCACCGCGCCCCGTGGAAAAATAGTGCAACCAGCCTCTGCTGCGTTGCGCTATGACAGCGCGCCAGAGACTCGTTTTTAGCATGCGCTCTAAACATCGCCTTCAAATATGGCGTTCAGTTAATACACCCCAAAAGGGTGTGCGAACGTCCGAGGTTCGAATTTGAGTAGAATAGAGATCAACCGAATAATTCGATTTGACTCTCGGATTCATAAGATTTGAGTTTTCGAATAATTCAACGCATTGAATAACTGGCCGAAATTTTTTTTCTGAAGAAGAACGTTGTTTTTGCGAAGAGAAATTGAGGCAGAGAAGAAGACGACATCGCGCGGAGACGTCTGAGCACCGAGTTCTGGTTGGAATTATACTCGGTTTCATACTTAGCGTGCAACGCTGTCAAAGCTACTAGCGCGAGTGTGGGGCTTGACTCTCGTTGATCATTTGCACGTGTTCTGGCGCAAACAAAACCACAGATGAAGCCACGCGCTCGCGCCGGTAGATTTGACAGCGTTGCACGCTAAGTATGAAACAGAGTATGGGTGCCTCAATGTCCTTCTGTTTAGGGTGATGCCACCTTTTGTAGTACCTGATGCCGACAGCACGCGCTCACGGGGAAAATACAAAGAAATCGACGAAAACAAAACGTCGCCATAGCACAGTCAGCGCCAATAACGCGTGCAGGAACACGCTCTTTCACGCGCTTCTGAACAAAAAAAAAAAATGACCCCATCTCCACGTGGTGCGTCTGCTCTGTTTTCATCCATGTCAGAAAGAGAATGTGCGGTATGGAACGTGGTTATATACGCATTTGAGCATTGACCGCAGCGTCCTCTCGTCTATAAACGTTGAGCCAATGCATGCAAAGTTTAACGCTATTATATACGCATTTGACCGCAGCGCCCTCTCCCGTATAGACGTTGGGCGGCTACATGCAACGTTTCATCCATGACATCCCCAGCTCTTGAGTTATTACCACATCTCAGAGCCCCTACTCGTCCCGCAGTCGTGGCGGAGTAGTTAAGGCGATGGACTAGAAATCTGTTGGGGTCTCCCCGCACAGGTTCGAATCCTGTCGACTGCACAAACATTTTTTTTTGTTTTTTTTAAAGGGGCACTCAAGCAGTTTTTGGAGAAGCTACTTTTTGGTTGCGATGGCGTTAAGGAAGTGTCAGTGAATGAGTATCTTCAGTTTTAGAGGGCAGGACCGCCTATTAGTCAGCGCAGGAATAAAATACGTGCGGACTCTTTTCTGTACTTGCGAGGACCAATGAAATTATCGTATGTTTGAAAATTTTGGCGGCCTTTGTAAAGTTTCGCTAAAGAAACAATTTTCAGTTCATTTAAATATGTTGTGCATGATAATTTCACAAGACGTAAAATATTTCTAGTTTAGAATACGTGATACTGCAATTATCGTTTCACAAACGAGGGACTACGTTTTCTCCTTGCCTTCCTCCGCGGGGGTGAATTTCCCGTTCCCCGGGATTCGCGGAAGCGCACGTATCTGCGCGCGTTCCAGGCCGGTCGTGCCGGGGTGCCGGTCGCGGGCCGGCCGGCTCCTTCTATCCGCGAACATGACGTCGGTGGTGATCGTCGGCGTGGACGGCGTAGTGAAAGCTCACCGTTCCGCGTAAAAGCTCTATCCTTGACTGTGAATTTTCGTCGTGTGTCGCTATGATAACGCAGCACGTACTAGAAGGGAAGATCCACCTACTCGTGCGGCGATGTCGTGGCGGCACTCTCAAGACAGCAGAAACGCCCGTGCCTTCGTGTTTGTTTACTTCGACTACAGTGGTGCTTTCTAAGCATTTGTGTCCTCGAACATCGCCCAGATTTCTTATTTGGCGCATTTCATGCGTGTGCTCAAGTTCAAGGTATTACTGGCGCGTACCGTATAAAGGATGCGAATTTTCACACGTTTTCATCACGGAGAAAAGTGATTAGTGTTAGCAATCCTGAACGCTCGCAACGTCTATCTGATCACGAAATCATATTTGTACGTTGCTATATCGCTGCTATGATTACATTGTCTTTTATAATCGTAGAAAAGGCGTGTGGCGATATTTGTACTATTGCAAAGTCGTGTATTAGAGTCGTGATCGTCCAAGACGGCGTACTGCATCTTTTTATTTTATTGTTTTCATCCACTGTACCCTGCAAGCCTATCAAGAAAAAATAATAATAAAGCTTTAGGCTATAGGAAACTGTCTGTCTATATTCTAGCAGTGGCAGTGCGTCCCCTTTTTAGAGGGGCCGCTGAAACAGCTGACGGCGGCGTATAGAAGCGGTCGCCGTGCTGACGACCCGCTGCGCTCGTTGTAGTGGTTGCAGGTGTGTGTACGCGCGGCGCAGAGCGGTCGTTCCGGTCGCAACGGACGCAGTCGTAGGTACGCGCTCGTTGCACATGTCTGAACCAGCCTTCCCCCCGTCCTCCCGAGGCGAAAGTCAACGTGGCGACATCATTTGACATCACGTACCAGAGGTAACGCTGCGATGTCAAACGTTGGTTTGGTTACGACTTGCCCCAACCGCAAATCGAAGAACGCCCGAAAAGGTCTGCGTTTCGTCGTCCTCGGAACCCGAACATGACTCCGAAGCGCTGCTATCGTCCACATCGCACATCGGAGTGGCGTCATAGGAAATCATCCCCAGGTCGGCTGTCCGCCGAAGAATTTCAACCTCTAACGGCGTCAGGTCCTCGAGCGTAGAGAACTCCGCCATGATCGAAGCTCGAATGACAAAGAGGTTCGGCCGATGCGGCTACCTCGGGATCACAGCTCGGGATCACTGCGCGACGGAACGCCGTCCAACGCCATTCGCCCGAGATCCTTTTGATAAGCGTGCGAGGACCAATGAGAGTGGTTTCGTTTTCGGATGGATCCGAGGTTTGGCGGCCTTCAATTACATTTTTATTAAAGGAATAATCACCGTATGACTATACTTTTTTGGTTTTTAGGGATACTTAGGGCGTCTAAATTCAGCTGTCATCATCAAAACACGAACTCAAAAACCACTTGAGTGCCCCTTGAAGAAGACAGATGGGATGGCAATCGATGTGAGCACGGACGCCGGCCGGCCGGACGGACGGACAAGGCTAGACCCTAAGGAGCTTCGCCCCTAAAATAAACGTGTGGGACAAAATGGCCAGATATCTCCACTCTAAGCAAAGTGCACATAAAGGCACCCTAGTTGGAATGATTGGTGGGTAGAAGCGAAGCTAGCTGCCTTTGCCTTAATTCACTGTTCGAACACGTGTAAACACTGCGTTCGAACGCGAAACAAAAATTTGAGCTAATTTTTTTTTAAAGTACACTTAATTTCGAAGTCTAAATGTACCGTGTAATACGGGGGGGGGGGGGGCAATGACTGAACTAAGAACAGTCTATTTAAAGATGTTGACCGGAGCTGTCCTTTAACTGAATAATCTTTCCCTTAAAAAATAGTTCGTATCTTATGGTCCTCGAACCTCCCGCCAGCTCTCTGCACTACAAACCTATTTCGGGTTTTCGAGACCTTTATTTGACGATTAATCAGTCCGTCACTCCCCGAGGCATCGAGCGAGGTGCCGCGGCTAGGAGGTTCAAGGTCAGTAGTCGGTCCATCAAACACAATGTGTAAATCGCATGCGTGGGCAATTCTGCAGTTGCGCCTCATGACTCTGGTTGCAGTATGTGGTCATTCGCCGTTTTTATTATGGCAAGCTACACTTCCTTCCGCATCGAATGAAAGCATATCAACTGAAAGCAAACCTCCTAAAGCGCAACAGCTACAATTGAAAACGAGCGTGTTGGTTAATGGATACAAACTTGAAAGTATAAAACAGCGAGGACGAGGACGGGAACAGGACATCTTTCATTTAGCAACAACATAGAATGGCACAACGGAAAACCACCCCCAGGGGTCTCAACGTTCTCAAAGAGGGAAAGGAGATAATAGTTATGAAGGAAAGGGAATACACTAAATATAAAATTTTGAAAGCGCTGGCGTCACGACGAGGTATCACTAATCTATTTATATCTGATTACTTAGAATTCGACCTTTGTCATTGTCAGTGATGACAAAGGTCATCACGGACAAATGCAGCGACAGCAACAGCTGTCGCTGCATTCGCAGCAGACTTTGGCTGTGTTCCAAAAGTTACTCGATCCGACACCGCAGTAAAGGTTTCGTACCATGGCGTTTCAAAACTTACTCGGGCTTACTCGATGACGTCAGAACTCGCGCTCCAGAAGCGGATTGTTTACTCCGGAGTAATTACTCACGCTACCCTCCTCGGTCGGGGGGTGACGTCGGATCAAATCGTGTAAATAGGTCACGTGATCCGTTCGCCGTCTGCTCGTCGTCTGCTTTCTGCGCAGACAACCGTCAAAGCTCGTTTTTTCCGTTGGCTCGGGTGGCAGACGATCGAAATAACAAATATTGAGGTGCAGCCGTTTATGCGTGATTATTGCGATCTGCTGTTTTCAATGCAGGAATTGACTGTGCACCACATCCAGACCGTGTACCTTCCCCAGGAAGGTGTACCTGTTGGTATTATCAGAGGGCGAGCGTAAACATCCTCGTTATTTGCGTTGGAGGCAGGCACGTAGCCAGGGGGGAAGGGAACCCATGGGGCCCCCCCCCCCCACCCTCCCGGAATCTTCCATTTTGCTGGGACCTCCTCTCCCCCTCCCCCTCATACAGCATTTTGTCATGAGCGCCCCCCCCCCCCCTTTTCCGGAAAAAAATCCTGGCTACGTGCGTGGTTGGAAGGAACTCCGTCAAGACTGAAAATGTTCGAACGCAGTAAATGATGTGAAAGATTTCTTGTTTTTTTCCCCAGAGTGTGTGTAATCACAGGATAACGTTGGTAAAGCAGTCAAGGCTTCGAAGATTTCATGTATATGAGCAGTCAACAACCCCACCACATCTCCCTACGAAAGAGATTGCCTATAGCGGTTTGGGAGTTGTCTTTGTGATTTTGTAATCACATTCGTGTCAAAGCGGGGGTAAGTTACATATTACTGTTGAGAAAGCCGCTTGCACTGTACCTTTACACTTTGTGGAAGCAATTTCTGCAAAATGTAAAAGGGCCAATTACAATGCGTGGAACGTATGCGTTTAGAGCACCTGAGCTAAACTTACAGCGATAAAATCTGATTAATAAAAACAAATGTTCGATGTCTAACTGAAAGGAGTAAGTAATTTTGATCTCACTATACAGCCCAAAAAGAAGATGATCAAAAGGAGCTGGTAGAGCCACCTCAAAAAAAAAAAAACCGCGTCGTCAGTTTCCACAAAAAAATTCGAAGCGTTTAATATTATCGTTATCGTCTCTTCGAGTGCTTTCTCCATGATGAAAAGAAATAGTCTGCAATTTTCCGCCATCGCTGCTATGTTTTCTTGTTGCCGTAGCCCAAGGCAAAGCAAATCCGCGTAGTATCCAGGTGATTATCCCGGCCGTTCCAAAATCAAGTCGCGGATCGTTTACTCGCGATATCACGTGGCACTAGACGCTGACGTAGGATAGAGGTTACTCGGGTAAGATTTGGAATATGCCTTTACGCGGTCATTTGCATTCTTTATTTTTGCGTGTTTTTTTCCCATCTTTTTTTCTACATTGCCAACAAAAGGTTTGGTATGAATATTCGATCCGACATTCAAATGTTTTGTCCCTATTCGATTCGAGTTTAATTCCAGTCAAATTTTCGCTATTCGTCGCTTTTACGAAAAACGGGCGTTGACGATCTTAGCCGTGCGGCTAGGATGAGAACGCTTGGAACACGTGACAAGCCCCATATATTCTGGGTGATTGTTGTTGTGTGTCAGCGTAGGCGAAGGAGCAAGCAGGTTCCCGGGACAAAGCCACGTTTATTGTACCATGCTCATGGCTTGACGGCAATGATGAGAAGAAAGATCACGTCAAGATTAGGGACGTTCTTTTTATCAGTTAGTGGCACGTGCGCAGGATCTCGAACAGCTGTTATCGGCAACGTGGGCGCGGACATGAAACTTCCTCCATTTTTAATTGGACACATTTAAGATCCGGTTTGGAATGTCTCAGGAGGTCGACGTTGTCTTGTTGGGTACCGCCTAGCAACATTCGCTTGTGGTGCTTGAGATGGGCCAGGAACACATTTCGGTGACGGTGAAAAGGAAGGCAGTGGTGCGCCGTCGCTCGTGAACAGTACAGGAACTCCGTGTCCTCTTGGGCAAAGTCGGGGACCGCAGAGCCCGGACCTCGTAGTAGCTGGTCCTTGTGCCGACGCCAGATGACGCTGCCTCTGGGGATGGTAGCCCGTACTTTAAAGGAAACAGGACCTGGCTGTTCAACAATAACCCCGGGCACCCACTTAGGTAGTTGCGAACCAGTACCTGATCTCCAACAACGAAGCCACGATCGCGAGACTGAGTCGCCGTCTGCAAGAACTTTTTCTGGGCCACCCATTACCCCAACGCAGGCTTCACGCATATAGACGACTACGCAGACGTCGGCCAAAAAGCAGAGTGGCCGGTGCATCGTGCGTGGCGTGGGGCGTGTTGCGATAGCAAAGCAAGAACTTCTGCATCTTTACCTATATCGGCTCCCCTTGGTTGTCTTTGGGAAGAGCGGTCTTGAAGGTCTGAACGAAGCGCTCTGCGAGGCTGCTCGAGCTCGCTTGGTAGAGAGTAGTCAGGACGTGACGGCAGCCCGTCTCTCCCACGGAGCACTGGAAGTTCTGCGACGGGAACTGCGGACGGTTATCTGAAACAATTGTTTCAGGGAAACCAAACCGAGCAAAAAGTTCTCTCAAACACTAAATGGTGCTTTTGGCAGTCGTTGAGCGCATCACGAACACTTCCGGCCACTTCGAGTGTCCATCTGGCACAAATAAAAACATAGTGTTGAGGAAATGACCGGCGAGGTCAACAGAAAGACGCTACCACGGGGCTGTTGGCCATGACCATGGGTAAAGAGGGGCCTTGCATGGAGCGGCGCGTTGCTCTTGACAACCTACGCAGCTTCTCACGCGACGCTTGAGGTCCGCCTCAAGTGACGGCCACCACACGTAGCTGTGCCCAAACGCCTTGCTGCGCACGATGCCCGGGGACCCTCATAAAGTTGATCCAGTAGCAGGTTCTACAGTTTCGCGGGAACAACAACTTGAAGGCCGTACATGATGCAGCCCTGGTAAACCGTGAGCTCGTTTCCCCTGTCAGAAAAATACTTGAGCTTTTCCTCCTTGACAAAGGAAGGCCAGCCCACACTTATAAATTCCTTCACTTTTAAAAAAACTGGGTCTCGAGATGCCATACGAGCGATGTCACGACTATACTCCGTTTCACCTTAAGTTGTATTGCAGCGGAGGCTAGAAGCGCGAGCTCATAGCGTTGGCAGCTTCCCTTAATGCACGAGAGCTTGTGCCGCCGAGATTTGCCCCAGAGCAAGGAGCTCGCGCTTGTGGCCTTTTCTGCGGTACATCATAAGGTGAAACAGAGTATAGAGGCTGGCAGACACTGTAATCTTGAAGAGTAAAATATTCTTTACTTGCTTCTGTCTCATCACTGACACTTGATAACAGGAGGCGCGAGCAGAAATCGCTTTGGCGTTCTCGCTCTATCTTTTGAAGATAAGATTGTATCTGTAGGCCGAAAGAGTGACTGCCCAACACTGAAATCGCGCGGCCGCTATCGTCGGAATCCCGGTTTTTGGCCCAAATAAATTCTGCAGAAGTTCATGATCAGTGACTATGGTGAATGACCGGCCATAAATGTAGATTTGAAACTTCTTTACTCCGAACACGATGGCTAACGCCTCTTTTTCGAGTTGGCTGTACCCTTTTTCGGCATCTGATAACGTGCGCGAAGCGTAAGCAATCGGTCTTGCGCTTCCAGTGCCCGAAACATTAAAAAGAACAGCACGTACCCTATACCGAGAGGCGACACAGGAGAGACTTAGTGGCCTCTCGGGTTCGTATGCGCCAAGGTTGGGGGCAACGCCAACTCGCTCTTGACTCTGTCGAACGCTTCTTGGCACCGTTTGTTCCAGCACCATGCAACGTCCTTGCGCAAAAATGTGTAGAAGGTTTCTGCAACAAATGCGGGATGGGGGTACAAACTTTCTGTAGTAGTTGATGACGCCCAAGAAGGAATGAAGCTGCTGCTTGGTTTTCGGGGCTGGTGCGTTAAGTAGCGCTTCGACCTTGTCCACCGATTCTGAGACGCAGTCAGCGCTACTTTTGTGCCCGAGGTAGCAAAGTTCCTGCCGAAAAGAATATTTTCTTTTTTCACCCTGATCCCGTGCTCAAAAAGACGCTTCATGACGGCTTTGAGGTTGGCCAAATCTTCTTCAGTGGTTTTTCCGGTCACTAGAATATCATCCAGGTAGCAACAAACGCCAGTTAGGTCTTTCAGCATAGTATTTATTATTTTTGGAAAGATATCCGGCGCGGATGAAATTCCGAAGGGTATTTTGTTGACCACAAATAATCCCTTGTGCATGCTCAACGTCAAGTATTGTTTTGACGTCTCTGACATGACCACTTGCTGATAGGCCCGATTAAGGTCGATCTTCGAAAAGTTAGCGACCTCCGACAGTGCTACAAACAGGTCATCAACCTGCGGCGTGCAATGCCGGTTGACATCAAAACAAGGATTAACGGTAGTCTTGTAATCACCGCAAAGGCGTATGCCCCATCCTTTTTGATAACCGGTACGACAGCCGTAGCATACTCGGATGTACTCATAGCTATGATGATGCCCATCTTTTGCAATTTTAACAGATCTCCTTCCACTACCGTTCGCAAAGCGAATGAAACATTCCTGGTTCTAAGAAACTTTGGCCGATGCTCTGGATTGAAAACGAGTTCTGTTCGTTTTTCTGTAATAGTGCCAAGCTCGTCGTTCAAAAGTGGCTGGTACTTCGAGAGTAAAGCTTCGAGGCTGTCTTTCACGCGGCTAGGAGAAAAATAGTGACTTAGAGAGATGGTTCAAGTCCCGGATCTTGTTCCACTCCAGTCGAATAATCCGCAGCCACTCCAGGCCCAGCAATGGTGGCCCCCTTCATTGACCACGTACAGCAGCAGACGCTTTGAGGCTTCGCCGTGCTGCACGTTGACTGCCGAGACGCCCAAGGGTTGGACCAGCGTTCCGATGTAGGTGCGAAGTTTGACAGTCGTCGGCTTCATGTCGTCCGGGGAGAAGAGTCGACGATACTGCTTGCACGGCATCACGAAACCGCAGCACCAGTATCCAGTTCCACGCGTACCAGTGTACCGTTAATGGCAATTTTTCGTGACGGGCTCGTGGCTAAATGAAGACACGCCGTTCGAGTTGACGATTCTTTCTTCCTCTGGGACAACGTCCAGCGTCTTCACATTCTTCTTTGGCTGACGTTTTTTGTGGAAAGTACCAGCACCGCGACGACAGACTCTCTGAATGCGGCCTTTCTTGTTGCACATGTAACAAGTGTTGGACAGGTGGGGACACGCTTTTCTCAAATACTTT
Organism: Ixodes ricinus; assembly: GCA_037355805.1. Classification (NCBI taxonomy): domain Eukaryota; kingdom Metazoa; phylum Arthropoda; class Arachnida; order Ixodida; family Ixodidae; genus Ixodes; species Ixodes ricinus. The sequence continues at coordinate 109,538 of JAZHYW010009445.1, forward strand.
GTAGAGCCGTAGCTAAAACAGTCCCCCTGCGTCTTGTCAGGCACAGCCTGTACCTTGTAAACATCAATGACCAAGGCCCCAGAGGCGCTTTTCTTTGCCGCTTCCATGGCAAGGGAGCGTTCTAGCGCCTTCAGGAATGTTAGCTTGCTGCCCTCTGTGAAGAGCACGCGTTGAATGTCTTCTTTTAACAGTTCACACACGAAGCGGTCCCGAAGAGACTCGTCCATTGAGTTTCCAAATTGGCACGTGTGTGACAGCTTCCGAAGCTTGGCGGCGTATTCCGACATGAACTCCTCTTCCCAGTGTGCCCTCCGATGAAACTTTCCTCGCTCACCGATAGTGGCCGCTCAGGACCTTCTTGAGGGCCTCGAAGCTCTTCGTTGAAGGCAGTTCCGGGGACGTTAAAGACTTGAGAAGCCCATACGTTTTTGGACCGATAAGGCATAGGAAAGCATGAGCCTTGTCGCCGTCTGGAACTCTGTTGACGATCAAGAATGACGTTGACCTTTCTTTATACGAAGCCGAGCCGCTGGCGGACTCAGCGAACGGCTCCAGTTGGCTCATTTGTCCGGCGACCCAGGTCACCACTGCTTCGGCTCCGTTCATGACGGCAATCACTGCAGCGTCAGTACTCTTCAAAGGCTGAATATAAAAAGAGGCTGAACGCGGGAGCACTTGCCTTCCAGACCGACGCAAGGTATCTTCTTATATCCCATTTTCGTCGCCAGTTGTGTGTCGGCGTAGGTGAAGGAGCAGCGTGAGGCGCGGACATGAGCAGCAGTGTGGGGCGCGGACATGACAATTCTGGTTAATGAGTGATGTCGGGATTACAGCGTACGGGCCACCCCCCTCCCCGCGTTTTTTCTTTCGTGTACTGTTGACCACTGAAGAATTGCGTGATAACGCACACAATCTTGCTGCACAAGTTGGGCCAAAAGCGCCAGCTGCACACTCAATCATCTGGGCTGGCTTACCCGGAATACATGAAGTCGTATCCCAATTAAGTTATTATAAAACAAAACGGAGTTCAAATTTCGCTGACTGCTGATCAGGTCTGCCAATAAAATCTTACAGCCCCATCCCATCCAATACCCCATCCTTTTACGTTTTCGCGATGCTCTTTCTCATTAACTGTCGTGCACCGTCACAATATTCACTGAAATAACGAGAAGGCTCGCGCTGCAGCGTAGGCCCGTAGCTCCCAAGTTTTGAGCAGCGCTCCAGGCGAGCAAAACAGAATATTTGGCTCGCGTTTCGAACGTGCGTCATCACGCTTCCCCACAACAGTTTTTTATACTCCGTTCCATTCGAAGTGCCAGCGTAGCAGAGGCTACAAGACCGATCTCCGAGCTTGCAGTGTCTCTTCCAAGCACGCGCGCTCGTGCAGTGCGAGCATCGTTCGGGGGAACATGTTTTTGCAAGTAGCTTCAGCTTCGCTATCACGTAAAGTGAAACATGCGGGCTCACGGAAGCTATGAAAGAACGCAATAAAATAATAAAGCTGAATGGGACGCTGAGGCCACGAGCTGCATAATTCTTTTTTTATTTTAGTTTTTCTTTTTTTTAGACGTTTAGTTATCGCGCGTTTACAGATGCTGACAGCTGCTTGCAGTCGAACGTGGCACGTGTAATGTATGTATGTATGTATGTATATTTGCGGCGCAATCTCTTTGTATCGAGAGTCTTGTAAGACACGCCAATAAAAGCAAAAAGAAAAACGAAATAAAAAAAGACAACGAAAGAGAAGTGGTTGGCACGTTTCTCCAAAGTTCGCGAACCGTAACTTTCGCACAGTCAACGTTAATCAGTTCACCTGACACCGTCGTTTTAAGTGAGTGTTTGCCCCTCCAGCCAAAAGTAAGGCAGCGGCTATTGGCCATCTTGGTCACCTTGGTCATCTTGGTCAGGCCCCCGGTTTTTCAGTCGAGTCTGCCACCATGCCTCGAGCCTCCGCTTGGAGCAAACTACATGGGTGTATTCATTGGTGAAACCAAGTGCCTGCTCCAAGCGGGCACCCACGACAGGCATTGGGTGTAGTGCCCTGCACGCAAGCAGCAAGTGGTCGATTGTCTCTTCGCCCGCTCCACACGCACTGCACACCGTGTCAGTCACGCTGCTATCGTACTTGCTTCGGTATAGGCGGGTACGTAGGGCACCACCACGGGCCTCAATAAGCAGTCGACTGCCCAGTGTGTTCCCGCAGAAAGTCACCGGGGCAATCTCCTGTGTAAAATCGAACGTTACAGCGCCGCCTGGATAATTCTGCCAGCATAACATGGTCGCGTGTTGCGGACGCGCTCGCGCCCCCTGCCCGAGAGAACCGGGTCTATTCCGAGCTTCATCGCTTTCGCATCCTTGAAAAGAAAATTGGCATCAACCGACGTCTAAACTGCCGTTCCGGGACTCCGACGACCCAAAGCGAAAAAAAGAAGCACAGGGAGCCCCAGGCCGGGACAGATCTCGACACCCGGGCCCACCTTTTCAAATGACTCCCCGCCGAGGCTTAGCTCACCCGAGATAAGCCTAGGCATGATGTCCGCCTCGGCTCCAATCGTACCTGAGGTGAGTAGCTCGCCCCCGACGCCGCAGTTACAAATCGATTTAATGGAAACGGATGAAGTGGTACCGCAAACGGCCGGATCTAGCGTATTGGCAACGTGCTCGATTCCCCAAACTGGGAACACAGCGTCGGCCCGAAAGAAACCTACAGAAATGTACAAGGTGAACATCCGGCCTCGGGAGCAAATGGACTTTCATGTAGTGACGACGCGGGAGATTGAAACAGCAATCTTTGCACTCATCTCCGCCACTGCTCACCAGGAACTTAATCGTCACAAGCTATCAAATTCTGCCACGGCATACGTCTCCACGCTAAAGGACGCCTTCCAGCTAACCACGTTATTGACTATTCAACACCAAGGTAATCGAGCCGTGCAGGTGCAAGCGTATCTCGCTTCAGGTCCGAACGTCCATCAATGTGTAGTTAGAGGCGTTGTACCCGACCACCCTGATCAAGATATTCTACCTGATCTCCGTACATTATCTCACATAATTCTGGCGGCTCGCCGACTAGGCAAGGGAGACACATACCTCCTAACCGTTCAAGTTGAGCAGCAAATACCTGAAATCATCTATCACCTCGGGGCGATCCTGCACCCACGAGAATACAAGCCATCTACGGTTATCTGCTACCGTTGCTGCCAACCAGGACAGATGAAGGCCTTCTGTCCTGTACAAACTCTGAACCCTGAATCAGTCAACGCTGACGGCAGCGCGCGCTACCAGTGTGGCCTATGCCGCACTAACGATCACTGAATTGCCTCCCCAAAGTGTTCAAGAAAGAAGAAGCTGGGGGATGCTAAATCCCGCAAGATTGACACGCCCCCTCCTAATCCCGGCAAAGCATTGGTCTTGACACAACATCGATTACAAGCCCTAGCCGAAGAAGGGGAAGAGGAAGAAAGTGATCACCCGGTATCATCAAACGACGGCCTTGAGGCACCACAACCCTCATACGCACTGATTGTCAAGGCCACCAGGAAACTTCAGCGACCGCCACGAACGACACCCACATCTCACATCGCCACGAACGACAGCCACATCGCGAAGTCTGCTTGCGATGCGTCGGACAAGCTGCAGCCCCTGCCTCCATTTTCTTTTGGCGATTCCTTGACCCATTTTGTTGCCATTAAGCATTTGTAGCCAAAGATTTTGCCGAGGATTTCGACGAAGGGTTCGCATTGCAATGCGTTCCCAGCGAAAATGGGGCCGATGTCCTTGTTCTCGTGGACTTTTTCGAAGGTGGTATATTTTGTCTTTTCCCAGGATGGTTGCATGTCCACTCTCTGTAGATACCTGTCTATGGTATCTAGGCCTCTTTAGTGTGTGCATTGATATATTTCTTCTGCCCCTATGGGAGTCCAGATTTTGATGTCATCGGCGTAAGCCGTTGCCTTTAGTTGTGGTATCTTGTGCAGCTCCCAGAGCAGCGGTGTCATAACGACGTTGAATAGAGTCGGTGATAGCACCGCTCTCTGAGGAACTCCGGTGTTGTTTTCCTTGTTTGGACCGTCTTGGCTGTCATTTCCGTACCCCGCTCTGATTAGTTATGTCCGGTTGTCGAGAAAGGATTTCACAAAGTTGAGGTGCCTCCCCATGAGTCGTACTTCTTCCATGGTTTTGATGGAGAAGTCGTAGGGTATCGTGTCGAAAGCCTTCTTAATTTTTATTGCCACTAGTACCCTGAGGTGAGGGCTGGATTCGTGTAGGCGAGCCACGTCTTTGAAGATCATTGTTAGGCTGTCGTGTGTGGTAAAACTCTTCCTGAAGTCGGTCTGTGTGTGGTGTGGAAGACGTTTGGCTGTTCAGCGTTCCTTTGAATTTTTGCAAAGACCATTCGTTTCATGAGTTTTCCCATTATGGAGGTGAGTGAATTGCGTCGTACATCGCCTGGTTTAGTCGGAGACTTCCCCGGTTTAGGTATAGGGGTTACCCACGAAAGTTTCCACTCATCGGGTAGTTTGCCAGCGGTCCAAATCTGGTTGAACCATCGTGTCCTGTGCTTTGCCAACCCCAGCGCGTTGCTGTGATCAACATTGGCGGCCTACATTTGGCTCCAGATAACGTGGCCGCTTGTTCTGGCTGCGAGTTGAGGGGTGAACGCTGCTCGCTTTTCTTTATTTTTTCTACGACTTTTATTGCGTGTGGTAAAAAACAAACGCGTGATTCATAGGTCATTAACGTCAGAGATTCGTTCTAAGCGGTATTTACGCGAAGTACAAAAATCGTTGCATCACCCATTTCAGGGAAACATGCCTTTGCTTGCAGCTTCCGCTCCGCTATCACGTCAAATAAAAGAGAAGGTATTAAAATAATAACACTGAACGTAAGTTTTGATGGAACGCTGAGACCGCAAGCTGCAATTTTTTATTCATAACTTTTTTCAGCGCTTGTTTAGCGCACATAGACAGATGTTGAAATACGCTTGTATTCAAACGTGGCTCAGAAATGATCGTATGGTACATCGCCTCTTTTTTGGTCGTATCGCGTGGATGGTGCAGTCAGCAATACATGATCGCGTTTAATTGCAGACGGGCTCGCGCGCCCTGTGCCCCGAGAGCAACTAGCAAGTAACCTTTCTCGCCCCCCTCCCCCCCCCCCCCCGTTCTTAACCAAACGTTCGAGTCCTTTGTTTCTGCAGTCACAGAATTTGCTGTACCGAAAATAAAGGTTTTGTTGAAAATAATTCCTGGAGAAGGGTTTGTGTCTTTTTTTTTTTGCCGTGGATAAGGGTATTTTTTTTTTTGCTTCCGTCACTGGATGGGGGCTTTAAAGGGCAACTCCGCTCAATTCCGAAGGTTTCGGGATAATGAGTGATTTCGAATCAAAAAGCCCTAGTAAAAGACACTACGTCGTTTGCTTCGCGAAAAATGGGATATATATTTTTAAATCTAATTTTAAACACGAGCGGAAATTGAAACCGAAACTTCGGCGCCGTCCGGCAACATGGGCCTCGGGCCGCCAAGTACATGGCCATCACGTGGTACGAGATGTCACGTGATCCTCGGCCCAACGACGGGAGGGATGGAGGCGGGCGAGTGGCAGGCGCGAGTGTCGTCTGCTCTGCACCGCACTCTTCGCCACGTTTTGGTGTTTACGGCATTCGACGACGTCTGCACAACTGCGGCATAAGCCTGCGCACCCTGCGCACGTGGTGTCCATAGTGTGGACGAAACTACGAGATACAATAATAACAAACGGTGAGACGACGACAGTGGTTGTGACACGAAAGACAGCGGTAACGGCGGGACCACGGCGGGCTGCCGGTCTGCTCCCAAGAAGCGAACTGCGCAGGCGCGTACGCCAATCACGTGGACACCGCTGAGCGCAGAGAGGCAACGTTGCTGACGTCATGCACTACGCTCGATCGGAGAAGTAAAAACAAGCAAAAGGGGCCATGAAGATGACGTTTAGCTCAATGTTGGCTCCGCCCATGCCGTAGCCTTGACTGCGCTGTTGGTTGCGCCTGAATTCGCCCGCTCGAGTCAGCCGATTTCGGCAACTTGGCGAGTTGCAAAGTTTGCCGGACCGTTTAAGAAACAGTTAGAGAGAACTGCGTCGTAATATTTGACGTGTGGTCTTCCTAGGCGATACTGAAGAGGACTGCATTGTTTTTTCAAAACCAAAAATGAAGCGGAGTTGCCCTTTAAAGGGATACTACAACGAAATTTCGGCGCTCATTTTTTGGTCTATATGTGTTCAAAGGAGCAGTATCACATGGAACATACCAATATCTTGGTAAAAAAGTCTCGAAAAGGAATTTTAAACGAATTAAACGATTAGCAAAGAGCACCTGGTGGATGTCGCTAACGCCTCGTTCGTAATGCTCGTCTAGGAACCTTAACATGTAGTGACGGAGGTCGTCTCGCCTCCGGCCACGACGAGGGAGGGGGAAGGAGGAACTCCCCTCTTTCCGAGAATCCCTTTTGTGTGTCGCAGAAGTCGCTATTGTCCCCCTACAAGATTATAGAAGATTAACCCGTCACTCAAAATTCGCACAAAAGCAGCCGCTTCGGTGGCTGGAACGACTAGGCCATCCTCTCGACGTCAGCCTCGCCGTAGCTTTGCTCGTCTTGAGACGACCTACGTCATGATGGCGTTGGATGTCACGTGCTCTAAGCTGGGCCTTCTCCGAGCGCTTGCCAGAGTGGGCCGTTTATAACGAAAAATACAGCCACCAGGATCAAAATACAAACGTGCGATTGTCATTTACGGATATGGTGGATCATATTCAACCTATCTTTGAACACGACGGGAAAATTTCAAATTTCGTTGAAGTATTCCTTTAAGCATGCTCATCATGGGGGTCCGTACATCCACTGGAAGCGGATCCACAAACGCAAAGCGGATTTGTGCGTTCTGCACAGCAAAGCGGCTAGGATTGAGCGTTTGAAGCGCGTTTTCGCCGACCGCTTCAGGACCGATCTGCCCCAACCGCTTTCGCAAACCGCGAAACGGCACTAATCGCAACGCTATGCTGACGTGACATCGGTGGTTCTCGAAACACGATGACATTTGTCGCTTGGGAGGCGTCCAGTGGCGCTAGGCCTACTCTTGCAGCAGGCAAGTTGACGAAGAAACATGATGTTCACGTCCGTCTCTTGAATCCTCCGCGGAAAGAGTTGACTTGTAATCTTAACAGGCTTCGCTCCGGTGATTTGGCTCTGGTAAGAGTTTGTTTATTATTCGGGTTGGCAAAGTCCGTCGCTCGCTGCCTTGTTAGTATTTGCCCATAGAACGTCAAAACCCGCCCCTGATCGACCGAAATGACAGCTTTCGTACCCATTAAGACAGTCGCGTGAACTACTGAAATCTTTTGACAACGTGCATGGCCACCACGGAGGCCGATAGAGACGTTCGTGAAGCCTAATGTAGATAGCGCAAAACACTAAGTCAGCAAGACGCGCCTAGATGGGCTTTGCTTGTGGGCGAAGTCGAGGGAATCGCAGACGGGTTTTTGGGGTCCACGTCTTTTTTTCGCTGCCTGAACCCGTGCTGCGTGCGAACAGCCTGAAGAAAAAACCCAGAGCGCAGAAATAGCTAAATTTTGGCTTTGAATTGTGGATTGAAATGTATTTTGGATTGTAAACAAGGTTGCCAAACGCAAGTCTCAAAAGATCACGCGTGATCGCCTAGAAACCGCCAACCACGTCTTGGTGTGTCTGAATAGGGTTGCTCGCGATCCGCATCCGCAACTGCTTCGCAAATGCAGCTCAACCGCTATAGTGAATGCGCCATTACATGCTTTGTTGGCAATCGTCATGACCTCCGCAGTTGTAGTCACTCACCAACCTTCCGAAAACAAGGAAGGGTAGTAGACGACTGTGATGAGGCGAGGGTAAAAGCGGTCCCGTTTGCGTTGTTGATGCCTTTACAGCAAACCACGCGCGTGTCGAAACCTCATTGTTTTTTGTTTTGTCTTTTTACAAGCGTGCACGCGCTTTTGTCGTGAACGGCGTTTGCGGATCTTCAAACAGGACACAAAAAATGACGTGCAAAGTTAAAGAACGAGCAGCGTTTACCCTCTCATCTGCCTCATATCGCAGCAAGAACAAACGGCCAAGTGATCTGGAGTTGATTATATGCCGCCAATGTTTATCACAGCTAGGCGCAACGGTTGGCAAAGCAAAGGTCAACTGCTGTGCTCCAGGGGGTGAGCGCTTTGCCTCAAGCTTCTTGCGGGCAACTTTGATTAAAGAGACGACAGACACCGGCTTTTTTAGAAAGAAATGTTTAGTTTAGGGGGAAATGGCAATTACGAGGTCAACAAATTATATCTGAGCTATGCTTCACCAGTAACGTCAGATGTCTCTGCTGATCTCCCCACCAAGTCAATCCTCCTCCCCTCCCCCTCCCCCCTCCCCCCCCCCCCAGCCTGAACCATAAATCCGCCGCCGGATAATACTAATATCATCGTCCAGGCATTGATTCTCACAAGCTCAAATCGTCTGCTTTCGCTATCCTCGTGTCCAATCTATAATCTTAATTTGACTATCGTCACCCTGGGGTGATCCTTATGACTACACGAGCCCTGTGCCCTGTGACTATAATTAGTTTTGAGCGAAAGAAAAACTGAAAAAATGACCGTTTTTGTCCTTAACATAATACTGCGACAAAGAAGCTCCTTGGTCAGTGGCGTTCAGTGCACTCGGTTCATCTAGCTGCCAGTAAGCTAGTGAAAATGAGAACCATTTGAACCCAATGACGTTCACGGCCCCTTTGGCTTTCCCCATTGCCAGGGGTATAACACGTAGAAAAAAAAGAATTACTTTTCTGAGTTTTATGAACACTGAACGTTTATTGGAATCACTTAGTAAAAGTTTGGAGATCATTTCATGGTTCCTTTAGGGGTCGGAAGATTCAAAGCGGACAAATGGACAGAAAGTAAAGACTGTGTCTCACGTTCTCGGCCTCGTCAAACTTGGCAATAGACCAGGTATACCAAGGCCCATTGATAATGGCTTCAAACACACTTATTATTTCATGCTTTTAATAAACTTTCACAAAACGCTCGTGTTGGTTTAGTATGATCGGGTGTTGTACAGGCGTGCATTCGTGTGCCTATTACTGCGTAATGCAGCTCAAATACTACAACGCAGGTTAGTACAGTCGTATACTGCACTGGCCAAACTGCGCCTCCAGAGTGAAGGCACTCTCGTAAACATCAAGGCAAAAAAGCAGACTTGTGTCGGCCCCAAATACATTACCCACATTCTGTATTTCAAATAATTTTGGCAGTAATTTGGTCTCTTGCAGATACAGTTGATCGAACATTATTTGCTACTCCATCTTAATTACATATCTTAGTATATTGTACTCATTATCTCAAATACTTTTTTCAGTGTTTATATGCAGGATTTCTAGGATGAAATAATGCGTGGAGTAGGAATGGAAAGGAAGAAGCGTCTTAGGACGAACTTGTGGAGGGGGGGAGGAAGATAAGCTGGAATAAGAACACAAAAAAATGAAAGCCGTTTACAACTCCCTATAACGCCAAATTAGAGCGCAGCTCTTGAATAGGAGGACGGAAGGGTACTGAGGGGAGGGTATACCCCTCCTCCCTCCTCCTCACCTCGTCATCCTGCCTGCTACTCCGCCATGGGGGCCACGTGGCCTCACGGGGGTCACGTGACCTCAGGGGGTCACATGACCTCAGGGGGTCACGTGACCTGGGGAGGGGGTCACGTGGCCTCGGTTGGAGGGGGGTCACGTGACCTTGGGGGTGGGGGGCTCGCGCGGTGCATTATGGGACATTTCCCATAATGCACTGCGCGGTTACGCCGACGGCGACGCCGACGCCGCTCAAGCCGGAAACGTGCGCCTAAGAGCGGCGCTCTAAAATAACAAATGTAAGGAAATGAGGAGAGGTCACCAAAAGAAAACACCAAGTGTTTTCAAGCATCAAATGCTTTTTAATGTCACCCACAATCCCAAAATTTTGTCCGTCTGTCCTTGCATTTCCCACTAAATTTAGCGGGGAAATCGATATCACGAGACTTAAGCACGAATTCAGTTCCTCGGATAATTTTACCAGGAAAATGTATGTCACATGACGCGACGTCACGGGACATACAGACCAATTCAGTCTCCCCCTAAATATAGCGGAAAAATGTACGTCACGTGACCTATACTTCAATCCAGTTTCCGCGCTGAATTGGGCGGGGAAGTTGCGTCAAAAATGTCACCTGACGTCACGTGACCATAAAGCTTGGGAAATTGACGGCACGGTACCATGCGTCAACTCAGTTTACCTGCTATATCTAGCAGGAACATCCACGTCTTGTGGCAAGAACATCAATTCAGTTTCCCCGCTAAATTTAGCGGGAAATCGACGTCACCTGGCCAATACACCAATTCAGTTACTAGCTAAATTTAGCACGAAAATTCAAGTCTTGTGACCAAGACACCAGCCCCATTTGCACTCAAACTTTAGTGGGGAAATTGACGTCACTTGACCTGACGTTGCATGACCTATACAACCATTCAGTTTTCCCGCTAAATTTTTGGAGGAAATAAAGGTCACGTGACACAGCAATTTCCTCCCCAATTTCCTGTAATGCTTTTCGGGCGTTATTGGACTTCGAAGGTAAACGTAGCTGTAAATTTTTATTACTTCTTTTATGGTTGACCTCGCAAGAATGTCAGCTTCTTTCGTTAGTCTAGCACTCTCGGGAACACCATCGGGGGAACATGAACAGCCCCGCCCTTTCATGAAGAAAGGTTTAACAGCCAGGCAGTGAACAATATAGGAGCAGGATAAACCCTCAAACTTCAAACAAAAAAAGTGTCGTTTTAACGCTGTAGACCTTTTTGAGCGCGCTTCTTAAGGCTCGATAGACTCCATGGGCGAATGTGCTGCTAAAAATCGAAGAATTCCGCCCAGCGGCTTTGGCTCTGCGCGGTGCATCAGTACACTGGTTGTTACGTCGCACGCCAAGCGAGCGTACCCTCGGGCGAAGTTCGTCAGTTATTCGTCGCACAATTCGTTCCATGGAGTTCAGCCTTTAGTATGGGGAAACAATAAAATAGATGACCGCAAGAAATAGATAAGGGCTTCTTCGTGCCCCTTTTTGGCTTTCTTTTTGAACTTCAGTAATCTCCGAATGCAACGTTTGGGTAATCTACTTGCGTATTTGTTTAATATGAACCGGGGTATATATCTACTTCGGCGCTTAGTAAAACAATGCGTGCAAGGTGCGCATAATGCCACCACAAGGAGTGATTTGCTTCTTTTTGCAACATCTTGATACTGCTCATTGTACTGGTACTATATAAAAGGGCACTGCGATTTTGTTTGTTTTTCTTTTCTTGCTTTATATATAGTAATCTCGTGTTCCTTAGTCGATACTACACAATGCAGAAGTAATTTCCAAAAGATTTAAATTACATTACTAAATATTTGTAGTCTACCTAAGATATTTTGCAGGGAAAGTAACTTGACTTTATATACATATCGATGTAGGTATATATTAACTTATTTTTATGACTCTTGTCGAGCATCTTGTCTAACATTTCCAAAAATATTACTTTTGCCTTTGACAATACAGCATCCCACCGATTTAACCCCATACCCGTCTTTTGCCGCGCTTGTCTTCTAGCCTGTGATTCTACTCGTTATTTACAAATGCCTGTTTAGCTCGAAAGCAACTTTATAATAATAGATAACGCACTTGATAACATATTTTACCGGATGACCAGTTCTTCTCAGGCCGGAAGCAATGTTGTCGTGTTCATTCAAGGCAACGCGTAACGTCTCTGCAGTAAACGGGCCTGAGAGTCCAAAGGTCTCCTCTGCCTTGATAAACAGTCTTCTAAGCTCAGCGTCGCTTGCACCCAACGGAGCGCACGAACGTACCATCAGGCACCGTATAATATGGCGAGAAGCGATTGGTCCCAGCATCATATTTTTTCTCGCCATGCGACTGTGGTGCACGCCAAATGCCGCGCACTGTAATACAATAGAAAAAACCAAGCGCACAAAAACCCAGATTGTGCAGCTGCATCCAGTTCAACCGTTTCTGCTCATGCACACCTGTTTTGGTACGCCACAACCCGCAAGATGAAAGCTGCATTCACACTGGCGTTCAAATCAGAACCGCGAGGTGGATCCGCTCGTTTTCACCATAAAGCGCGGGTAAAATTTTATTGGAAATTTAAGCAAACACGTTTGCAAGCGCTTTGCGAACGCAGTTCAACCGAGTGTGCAAATGGCGTTAAAAGGGAGAACGCGTATCAGGAAAAGTATGTCCTTTGAAAAGAGCGACGTCAAAAAGAAATATACGTTTTCTCACTCCAGAAGTTACGGCGAAGGCAAACCAAATTATCAGTATGGGCCTTCAACCAGAATGAAATATCCACTACCAAAAAAGGCATAAAAACGGAAAAATCTATGGTGTGTGTGAGAGAAGAAAAACGAAGGAACCTTAATAATTCTTCTCGCAACTGGTGTTGACACTTGTCGCGCATTTCTCTAAAATTGTTTTCCTCCTACCAGTGGCCAGTTTGACGAGACGCAAGTGTGACATTGGCCATTTATTATTCACGTAAGTGGTGCTAGCCGGGTATGCACTATCAAGCCCTTCTAATTAAATGACTCTTTAACTTTTCTTTTACTTTCTTCAAATGTTAAAAAAAATTCTGTACCTTAATAATGAACATTAGGTCGGTATTGCTATATTTTCGGTTGATCACAGGAGCCAACCTAATAGTGAGATTCTGCAAGCCAGCGTACCGGTTTCAAAATTTTAAGCCATAGAATTGGCGCTTTTTGTTTTTACAGAAAAAAGGAGAGACATTGTTGTAAACTAGAAAGGCTGGAATAGGAAGTCTAGAGAATTTTAAATATAACAAAGCTAAATAATTTGGGTTGTATGAATATTTATACAGCGTGTAGTTGGTCAGCCATTTCGAAGTTGCGACGGGTCACTCGCTGTAGATGAGCAATTTAGCCAGTGCAGTACAACCGCTAGCCTGGGGTCTTTAACCTGCACCACGCAGTAGTGATACACGACCGCACGCCGGTACGATGCTCATCCAGATCGAAACGGGCAGGGGTGGGGATTGAACCCAGGATCCCTGGGTTCTGCAGCGCAAGCTTTCGCTCCACGTGCTCCGAGCTGGATGTGCGCTAGCCACCGTGGCGCAAGCCATTTCGGCAACCGATCACTTTTTTTTTCTTTATGTCCTTTAATTTCAGTTTGAACAGTTACAATAAAATCATTAGAATTTACTCATTAGTTGCACGTATTTCACTTTTGCACAAAAAAATAAAAAAATACTTTTGAATATTTGGGACATGCTATATTTTCACCGGTATTGAGATTTCCGCATATACAAGTCGCTAGCATGCAGACAAGGACTTAGGAAATGTTTAAAATAGAGTTATATATTGGTTTTTGTCCAATCCTGGTACTAACAAAGCTCAAGTCATATAATCAATGCAATTTGAAGCATTTGAAATTTAACAGAAGCAAACTCCATTACATTCCATACTTTGTACATAAAAACGCCGCAAATGCGGGAGATTACCTATGACCAATATGACTGCGTCTTGCTATGTCGTCTTCAACATTACTGTAAAAACAAATCGACCGCTAATCTAATTTCCGCATAGTTGTTCTCCTACAATAGTCGCAGAACGAAAGCAATCTCGAGTGCATCTCTTTCTCGTAGTCCTCACTATGCCACACAAAACGTGAAAATCGGGTGTGACAGAAGATAAATCTTGGCACTATTAAAACACACTGCCGGAGTGCCTCCGACATCCCTAAAGTTTGATCTACATGTTTTGTTTTTATTTGCAGCTACACTCTGCTGTGCATAATACCACACTTTAAGGGAGATCGTGAGCTATGAAAACGTTTATTCGTCTCGTCTTAAATGACTCCAACATTCCTTAGGGGGACCTTTTATGTCCAGGAACAAGTTTGCCAGGTCTAAATAGTCGTAATATAAGCCATGAGACATGGTGAAATAAAATATCGGAAAATATGGCACAAAATTTCAAACGCAGCTAGGCTTATTTTCAAGAGAACAGCCATCCTCACGGAGCGGATTCAGTTAATTTTTATTTCCTGAAGCGTACTTAAAAGAGAGCACTTTACATGAAGGGTGGGGGGGGGGGGGACGTTACAGCGTAAAGTATACAAGATTAGAACACAATAAGCAAAAATATATTATAACAGTCGCACTGTACACACTTAACAAAACTTTTAAAGATGTTACAGAATTTGTATTTGTCAGTTTTGTAGACAATGTCAGTGGGCAATGAGTTCCAGTTTTCAATGGCAAAAGAAAGCGGGAAGTTTTGAAATTTGTTGGTTCCAGAGAAGGGGGATGAAGTTTAGGAGAATGATCAAGGCGTTTGGAAATGTAAGATGGCTCGTGGAGATGGAGGCTGCGAAACTCTGATAATCAGTAGTAGATGCCATGAAAAAATACAAGACACGCAATTACGGCATTTTTTTTATAGCTGTTACACTCTAGGTGAATGAGTGGTCATGAGTGATGTAATATGATGCTTTATTTTGATCCTATTGAAACATGTTAAGAAGGTTTGCTTGATGAGGGTACCAGACGATATTAGCAGGTTCTATTTTTGACATGGCAAATGTTTTATATGCGATTAGTTTTGCGATCTTCGATGAGCGAAAAAGTGGTGCTTAATTTACCCTAGTGCTTTACATGCACTGGACATGGTGTTATTGGTGAGGTCGTTCTAAGTGAGGTCCACTGCAAATGTGACAACTAGGTACTTATACGATTTAACTTTCTCTTCGTCGGTGCTGTTGAGTGTATATTTTTTAAGTGTGGGTGTCGAATGATATATATTTAGTCTTCGTGCTAATGTTAAGCTGCCATATGTTGTACCAAAATGATTTAAAGTTAAAATCGTGTCGTAAATGGGCTTGATCACCCGGGTTACTGATACTATGATAAACACAACGATTCCTGAAGGAGTCTTGTGTAAGATGATAAATTAAGTGGAAGGCCATTTATATATATAATTAAAATAAAAGTGGTCCCAGTACGCTAACCCTGTGGAACCCCAATTTTACTGTTAATTTAGTAGATTTTCCCTCCGCAACATATGTAGCTTGCTTACGGTTAATAAAGGAATTTGCAATTCATTGTGTAATAACGGGATGGATGTTGAGTTGAAATAATTTGTACAATAAACGTTGATGGAGAACATTGTCTTAGCCTTTAGCAAAGTTGATTAAAATGTCAGTGTAGTTTTTGACGAATGATTGCTTTCGTGCAAATTAGTAACAAATTAAAAAAGATGGGTTTCAGAATTTGTTTTCTTCTAAAGCCATGTTGGTTAACACAGATTAGGTTATGGTGACATAAATGTTATTAAGATGAGAATACAAATTATGCTAC
Organism: Ixodes ricinus; assembly: GCA_037355805.1. Lineage (NCBI taxonomy): Eukaryota > Metazoa > Arthropoda > Arachnida > Ixodida > Ixodidae > Ixodes > Ixodes ricinus. Next base: position 124,982 of record JAZHYW010009445.1, read on the forward strand.
ATAATTTTACATGGTATACTTCTTAAGGATATTGGCCTTTAAATACATACACAATTTGTTTGTCAGATATAAATTTGGCAGCATTTTCCTATATTTTTAGTCTGCCTGAAGGTACATTTGCTCTCTGACTGTCAAAAAAAAAAGTGACATTGTTCTTTTTATTTTAAAAAGTTTGGGGCATAGTTCGTCTCTGCGAGTGCAGAGCTAGGTGAAAGTCGCTTAATAACGACCAAAATGTCTTCGTTTGTCAATATAACATGGTCATGAAAGTAAACATATTCGGCAGAAGTCTGCCTGGTTGGGTGAGAGTTAAAGTCCGAAAATGTATCTCCAACCAGCCAAAGACGTGACTAATTTGTTGGCACACCTCAATTCTATCGAGGCGGCCATTCAATTTACCATGGAACGTGAGACGAATGGCACCTTGCCGTTCCTTGATGTGCAGGTGAACCGACGAGGACAAGATCTGACGTTTACGGTGTACCGAAAACCAACACACACCGGACGCTACCTCGATTTTGACTCCAACCATCCAACGAGTCATAAGGCTTCAGTGGTTTCGACCCTCCTGCGTAGGGCAACGACTATCTGCTCGTCGGAAACCGATAAAAAGAAGGAGAAGAAGACCATAATTGAAGACCTAAAGAAAAATGGCTACTCCAGTAGCTTTATTGAGCGCATCGCCCGACGCCAAGGTATCGCCAGACGAAACCAGATGCCAATAGAAGAAAGACAGCCCCATCGAGTCGCGCGCATCAGCGTTCCCTACGTAAAGGGAACCAGCGAAGCGCTCGCACGGGTCCTGGCAAAGGAAGGTATTCTGGTGTCCCACAAGCCCACGTCCACACTCGGAAGGTTTATGCCAAGACCGAAAGATCGCCTACCAAAAGAAAGGGCACAGGGCGTGGTTTACACCATTCCTTGCGCAGAGTGCCCCGCAACCTACATCGGCGAGACGAAGAACTTTCCCGAGCGTATCCGCCAACACAAGAACGACGTGCGGAAGTTTGACAGCGAGCGCAGCGCAATCGCCGAACACTGCGAAACCCTAGACCATCGCATTGACTTCGCGAATGCGCACGTGCTGGACACAGAGCCCAATTATCGAAGACGACTTTTCTTGGAATCGTGGCAAATCCAGCACACGCCAGGAAACCTAAACAGGTCGCTGGGCGCTTTGCCCTCTGTGTACGCGCATGGCCTCCGTGACCTGACGGAAAAGCTGAAGAGACGACCATCTCCATAGCAAAAAAAGTTATTTTACAATTTTTTAATTTTTTAATTTACTTTCTTTTCTTTTTCTTTTCTTTCCTTTCTTGTGTGAAGACGAAGAGGTTAGGAGCTGCTGCTGTGTCCGCGTGCCTTCAGTCACCCCTGAAGAAGAAACCGAGTTGGTTTTGAAACGTCGGGTTGCCTTTCAAATTCTGGTTGGAGATACATTTTCGGACTTTAACATGGTCATATATTACAGTAGGCAATGCGAAGATTGAATTACATTGTAAAGTAAACTGTCCCTCAGTAAAAACATACAAAATATTAATTAAACACAGTGGTTCATTCGTGGTGAGAGAGCTCATGTGCGTGATCGCTCTAGATACTGAATAAGGTTCGCTCTTTTCTGAAAACAATCTTCCAATTTTTGGGGATTAGTTCTTAGCAAATTTAAGTCACACATTTAATACCTATTTTTTGCTTTTTTAATTTTAATTTGAAGTATTTGTAGCATAAGTTATATCTTGACGAAGCCGTGTCAAGTTCACTTAACTTCGCTTTGGATAACAAACATTTCTCTTTGTTGGACAATATCGTTAGTTTGTTAGTAAACCACGGCCCTTCATCATTCGTTTTAGTACAATTTTTGAAATAAAATGAATTTCAGCCTTTTATACTTTGCTTTGAGAATAGTCCTGTTTGTTTCAAAATACCTTTAATTAAACTCACGTAGGTATGCAGACGCGAAACTTTGAAGAGAAGCAAAAAGGGCGGTCTGTTTGATCTTACTATAGTCATAGATAACGTTTGGTGCCGTTATTCTATATTTAACTGGAAGTTTTATTTCAACAAAAACAAAATTATGGTCACTGATTTTACCAAGAACATAAACGATCTTAATATCGCAAAGGATAGATATAAACACCAAGTCAAGGTAGCATCGTTTCTGGTAAGCTGTGTCACAACATAGAAAAAATGTATACGTTTACTAAACAAAAAAAGTTCGAGGCTTCGAATGAATTTCAACATAAGGTTTCAACTCATGCCTGTTTTCAGTTAACGCCAGGGTAGTTAAAATCTCCGCCTAACTCTATACAATAATCAGGGTAGCGATATAGAATACTTTTAATGCAGTCATTACATTTTTCAGAAAAACTGGTGTCTCGTTTTGGTGCGCGGTAACAGGCGCCAAGAATAATTCGCGAAAGAGCGAATTTTAATCTAACCCCAACTATTTCTAGGTCGCCATCAAAATAGATCGGTTGCATTTATTGATTTGCTGACTGCAATCCGTCCCGCTCTACCCGCAACAATCCATGACCTGTACAAAACAGATAGAATGGCTCACTCACAAGAAGCTCCTCGTTTAGCACTTCCAGTGTTAACCATGTTTCCGTGCCAATTAATATTTAGGCATTGGTATAATAAATTGCAGAAGCAAAATCTTCTTGCTTAGAAACAAGACTACGAACGATAGCAAGAATCACTGCTACATTTATGCCTTTTTGATTGCGAGTTGCCTTATGCTGTTAAGATGATAAAACTGCCTCATTTAAATCACCTCGTCAATCTGTGGTTAATAGCTGTACTGTTTGTCATCCGCGTAAAGCTTATATGCTTAAGTTTCATATTTCTTTCTTTGAACGGCTGAAAAAACTTCCACAGCCTTCTAGGATGAAAATGCCTTCATGGTGTGATATCTTCCGAGAATGAAACTCTTGCTTCGTTTACATATTTTTACTTTGTTTGCATTTGTCCGAACATCCTGCCTATTTCAATAATCTAAGAAGCCCAAACAAGAGGAAGTATTCGATAGCTGCTATAGGTGTGTGCGCGAATGCAGCGCCTGTGCTAATGTCGAGCTTCCACTGTTCTTTTACAATGTGCTTCTACACCATCAAGGTTGCCGGTCTTAGCAGCCTATTATTGTGTGCTCGTGTTGAGCATGCGCTCTAAACAGCGCCCTCAAATATGGCGTCCAGTGAATACCCCCTGTACACGCTTTATACTCGCGCCTGATTGAGCTACTATTGCCGACCTTCACATGTCTTACCGAGATGCCGAGCCACTGAAGTGGGCGTTGACGAGCCTTTACAAATATGAATGCTAGGGAGAAGGACTCAGTAGCGCATAAAGTGGCAATAAGCTGTCCTGCTGTGGCAATGATGACGTGAAGCGAACAGAAGAAGAGCAAACAAAAACTGAAGGTCGGTTATTGCGGCGCTCACGCACAGCTGCCTAAAAGCGTCTATAGGGCTTTTGTACCCACGTTTGGTACCTACGTGATGTGCACGCTCTATCACACCGACCACAAAGCCCAAATGGCTTCTGACGAATTTCTGGATTAAACTCGCCTATTGGTCCCACGTTTTGCTCGTTGGGAGGCCCCCAGAAAATCAGGTAATTGCTTCTCATCCGATTGTTTAGGTCGTCAATTCCAGATTCGGTATAGTCTTATCTTTCGCGTGTGCAACCAAGCTCAGCCTTGAAGTTCTCAAATGGCACTCGAAAACAGTAGGTATTTATTTAATTTCGGTTTTCTCTTGAATCTGACTTTCCAGTGCATTAACCTTGTGTTTATCTCGTCGATTCCTAGAGTGGCCGCATCCAATATTCCCCCAGTTTCCTTTTGATTTTCTTTCTTTGTTTCGGTAAGCTTCTTAAGCATGTTCTCTAGTTTCTTGTTATTAGAACCAAATTTACTTCAACGTCTCGGAAAAGTAGCAACAATCCCTTCAAAGATAAAAAGAAATAAAAAGGAAGACCAAGGACAGGCCGCCGCAAAGTTTGGCGGAACTCAGACAGACAGACTAACCTCCAACTTACACCAACAGCAGACTAGCTAAATGTGGTGAGCTGCAAAGTTCTACAGGACATACGCGTGACCAGAAAATGAAAAGAAAACTCATTGTTTTCCTTTCAGTTTCTGGTCACAAGTATGTTCTGTAGAACTTCGTAGCGCAGCACATTTAGCTAAGTACAACCAACTAGCCCGAACCCAAGTCCAAGCTTTATTAATCATCAGCAGTCACCCGCCGACAAGCCGGCGAACATGACAATCCTCGTGAAGACTGCAACAAGTTTTCAATTTATGAAGTGGCATATGGTACTCCATTTTCGAGCCCGTAGTTGTATTTTTTCAAATTAGTTTGCCACAAACTATAGTCGCTTTCACCTCAAGAAAAAAGGTAGTTTTTTGTAATGTTCATACTCCGCGTGAAATAGTTCTTACAAGATTGGGTTGTCGGAGGAAGAAGCGATGCTTTCAGCGTTTGAAACGTGTACGTCTTGATAAGATAACACATATCTAACCTACAATGAGCCTACACATACATCTTAATTCTCAACATAAAGCTGCAAATTAAGAATGCTCCGCGAGGAGCCGGACTTTTTTACTACGGTTTTAGAAGTAAGAACGAGTCTACGCAGATATGTCCTATTTTTCTTCCGGTTCTGAAACAATGCATAAATGCGACAGTACACGCTCAACAAGTTAATACAAGGCGAACTTAAGTATAGTTACCAGTCAGAGAATAGAAAGGAAACGATTTGAGTTGGGCTAAACATTGCAATGTTTTAATCAGTTTATGTGGTGTTTAAACATATTCTTCTGCCTCAACTTTTACTAACAGGGCCCCAAGCTTTCGAAGCCAGTAACATGACGTCGGTTTGGGTCCCCGGGGAGAGGGTGGTTTTTTACGGTTGATGGGGGTGGTTGGCACTGTTGAAGCTAGACCTGCGATTAGCCCGTATGGTTGTTTTCTTGTAACAGCAGCTTCCTGTGTTGAAGAAATAGGATGATATAGACCTATTGACACAGGGGCAGTGGCCGGCGTTCAAACATTTTAAATTTAGGGCCTTCAACAGGGTCTCCGTGGAACGATTGTTTCCAACTGCCCGTGTAAGAGCGCCATGCGTCGAACACAATCGAATAGGTGATAAATAAATGACAGCGTATGTACTCCCATCGTGATAGCGAGGACGTTCCTCAAGTTCTATTCCTGCAACACATAAAAACACTTTTTTGGCCCCATGGTAACTGTCTGAAACAAGGACTTCAAGAATATAAAGAAATCGATGAGGCAATACAAATGGACGTAACAACATTGTGGTGCCGATGATTGGCGTATGAGGCAGTGCAGTTTCGGTTTTCACTTTCAGTCCGTCTGTGAGAGGTGATTATTCAAAGCAATGAAATTAGTCCAGTGCTGGTGAGTAAGCTTAACAGGTTACGTGCAGCCTTGTCACTCTGATGCTAAAGACCGCGACTAAAATAATTTTTAAGCTAAATAGGAGATCACTTAAAGGGGCCCTGCAAGGACTTTTTTACTGGTTTTAAATTTCATTCATTCATTCATTCATTCATTCATTCATTCATTCATTCATTCATTCATTCATTTGTTTGTTTTCTGTGCTCATGAACAGCTTGACGCCTTAGTAATGATGCACAACAAAATGTTCACAGGTTAGTTACAAAAGTCTTAAAAGCTACGAAATTTGGGTTAAAAACATCCATATTTTCTCCCCTGAGGGTATTGTAGAAGTGTTGAATACGGGTCATGGGACTCGTTTGGATGATGTGATTAACATGTAAAGATAGAGAAACCCGCAAAACTCGACTCGGAACGTGAATATTAATAGCAGAGGTGAGATCTGGGCAATCAATTAATCCATGAATACATTTATACAAGAAAACAAGATCGCGCTCACGCCGTCTGGAACTCAAAGTAGGGCATTTACATCGTTCCAAGAGTCTCGCATAAGAATAAAAAACAGTACGACCACCAAACCTGAGCGCACAGAACGTACTAACTTCATGAAACTTTTCTTTCCTCGGATTTCGCTTTATTTTAAAAGTTTAGGCAAATTAAAATTACAAACACAAGCAAAAAATAACCTCCTTCATGACGTCCTTGGTTGCTTGAGTGGCCGTGAAATAGAGGAGGGGTAGTAAGCTCAGCGAGCGCTCACGGCTGCCGCACTCCGTGTCGACGGCTCGAGAGGGATCCACTAAAGCATGTTCTGGCTAGGCTGTATGAAGCGGGCAGCCAGTGCGGCTCGCATTGCATTTGCTGCGAGATTAAACTCTAATTCGGCATGACACTTTATTGGCCACGAACGACAGCAAACACGGGGTAGAGATCAGCTCAGAACGAGAGCCACTTCGCGCTGCCATACCGCCAAAAGGCCAAACCGCAAGCCAAAGCTGCTCGCCGAAGGCCTTGGGAACCCTCGGAACCGGTCGGATCCTCCAGTCCATACGACCGCAGCGCCGCCGCGTACATCTGGGACCTTTCTACACTCGCCGCTTGTTGGTGCCTGTTCCTACTACACCTTTGTAGTATGCGCCGCCTTTTCCACCGCTTGGTGGCGTGTTTGTGGGCGGGTCATTCCGTGTTTCCGTACTTTCTGAACTGCATCTGTTTCTTTTATGATCTAAAATAACGAGCAAAAACTACCTTTATAAATAATTGAAACGGTTCGCGCCACTTATATTTTGCATTTCGACTAAAAAGAAGCTTTGAGCGGCTCTGACGAGTACTAAGCCCAGGACCAAAGACGTCACATATCACGCGCTTTCAACATTGTGGGTCGCCCCCGTAGTTAGAGGAGGTTTCCGCGTCATCCGGTTATAATATGACGCACTGATATTTAGTTACTCTTTCTGTGCCCGCTGGCTTGCCCGAACTTCAAAGACGTGGAAACCGCAAAAAAGTTAGACGCTTAAATATGATTGCAGGGTCCCTTTAAGACTACCGAGATAACTAGGTCATGCATAAACCATCCTCTTTGATGTAGAATCCCCTTGACCCAGGCTGCCGAAACCACTCGGCTACCTGACGTAAGCTGCCTCCTCTCTGCCACGCCAGACTCAAGTTCATTTTTCGTTGCATCGACCACGTACTTGGTCTTCTCTGCTGACTTCCTGAGCCCGACGTCGTCGAGATGCCGGTGCTAAGATATTGAGGTGGGCTAGTTGGATATGCATGATGTAAAAATTAAATAGCGCAATGGTTAGACAAAGGACAAGGGACTGAACATGTAGACAGGACACGCGCGTGTCCTGTCTCCATCGTTCTGTCCCTTTTCGCTTTAGCTAACCTTGCGCTATTTCATTCTTACGAGATGCCGGTGCACTGCCTCCAAGTCCGCCTAGAACTACACGTCGTCGGTATACACCGTGGATGAGGTGCCTCTTTGCTTTTGGTGAGACAGGCCCGCATGAAGATAATGAACAGGAGCGAAGGAGCGGCTAGAGGAGTGCACGTGCCCTGAGGCACGACCTACACCGCACCGCGGTCAAATGCCGTAGTTACTATAGACGCTTCCAGGCAGCTGTTCATGGGGTGGGGGGGGGGGGGGGGTTGGTGGACGAGTGGGCTAGCGCACACTAGCTCGGAGCATGTGGTGCGAAAGCTCGTGCTGCAGAATCCAGGGATCCTGGGTTCAATCGCCACCGCTGCCCGTTTCGATCTGGATAGGCAACGTACCTGCCCGCGGTCGTGTACCACTATAGGGGTATTCACTGGCCGCCATATTTGAGGTCACTGTTTAGAGCGCATGCTCAGAACGAGCTCGCATTAATAGGCTGCCAAGACCGGCAATCTTGATGGTGCGGGGTGCACGTTGCAAAAGAACTGTAGAGCTAGCCATCAGCACGTGCTCAGCAATAGCGCACACAGATATGGCCGCCAGTGAATACTCCCTATTGCGTGGTGCACGTTAAAGACCCCAGGCTAGCGGTTTCACTGCACTGGCTAAATTTCTCATCTACAGCGAGTGAGTAGTCGCAACTTTGAAATGGCTGAAAAACCCAACGCTGGTTGAAATACCCGTGCACACAACCACAATTATTTATCTGTGCATGGGCGCCGCCATAACCGATCTTCAGTTTTTGTTTCCTCATTGTTTCGTTCGCTTCACTTCATCATTGCCACAGCATGAGAGGTTATTGCCACTTCAGGTGCCACTATTATCCGTCTCCCTAGCATAGGGCTCTGTGGAGGATCGTCAATGCCCACTTCAGTGGCTCGGCATCTTGGTAAAACTAGAGAAGGTCGGCAATGGCGGCTCAATTGGACGCGTAAGCTGAGACTACAGCCAAAGCTACAAGGGCCAGCTAACGTGCGCTCTGAGACGTGCATCTCTAGCGTGAGTGCTATTCCTCCGGAAGAACTTTTCAAAGCAGGAAGCTCGAACTCGCGTGCTTGTGGTATTGTTTGAAGGAAGTATATGACCATTCCACAAGCAGGCTTCAGGTCGGCGCCATTTTCAGAACTCGTGCGTATGACGCGTGTTTTGTTCGCTTTTAGAAGCGATGACCATGCGCATGCTGGGCTTTGATGTTCCCACACTGGGCTGGGATTTTGTAGACATTGGAATGATGTATACCGGTAAATATCCTATGGAAAACAAGTGGGAACAAGTCGCTGCGAGCAAAACCGAGAGCATGTGCGAAGCGGGGCGGGAAAAAGAAAGATTCACGAATTCACGATAAACGGGGCATCCAGCTACGAGCGTTTTGTCCGGCTCTGATATCTATCTTTTGCCTGTAAATAGTGTACATAAAGTTAGCCGTAGAATCAACGGCGACCGGAAGTTATTTACCCTGGTGCTGAAACCTGGGAACGAGATCTAAGGGAAAGAACCTGGTCGAGCAACTCAATGGAGTCTTCAGCGACGGACGAAGGACTAAGGCTCGCTTCAGACGGGGCAATTTCTCCCAGCAACTTGACATCGCAACACCAGCAACACGGGCCGCGCGCGTTCAAACGCAGAAACCAATTGCTTCAATTTGCTATCATCATCATTCAATTTTATTTTTCTTGCACTATTTAGAAACACCATTACGCGCTATAAACGTGTTTTTATACATCTAAATGACTTTGAGAACACTAACTAATCGTTCTGAAAAGGTTTATGTCCACAAAATTTTAATTTCAAGGAAGAACCAAGTCTTCAGTTGTCATCATCACCGGCACGGGGTATCACGTGAAGATATCGCGTCCCTGATTGGCCTGCTGCGGCTTCAAACGTCTTAGAAGCGCTCCTAGTTGCTCGCTTATTTCGAGCCGGACCCCATCTCAGCAATTCTTGTCGATCTAGAGAAAGCTAGGGAGCAACCCGCCAGCAATGCCAAAATTGCTCCAAAGTTGAACATAGTTAAAATTGCGCACAAACAGAAAGGAACAGTGAAGGGGAAGAGAAGAGACAAGCGCAAACATTGGGCGGCCAGGTTGACGAGAATGATAGGGTCTGTGTAGGGTAGATTATAGGAGACAGAGGAAGAGCCCGATGCACAAGAAATAAACTGTAGTAATGTCGTTAGTTGGGCGAGTTGGTAATGATTCCTATCATTCTCGTCAACCTGGCCGCCCAATGTTTGCGCTTGTCTCTTCTCTTTCCCTCTTCACTGTTCCTTTCTGTTTGTGCGCAATTTTAACTATGTTCAATCATTACCAACTCGCCCAACTAACGACATTACTATTGCTCCAAAGTTGCACCGCCTGCAGCGGGCCTAAAAAATGACCGCATCTCTACGTGGTGAATGATGTTGATTGGGACGAAGCTCTGGTGGCGCTGATGATACTGATTTTATTGTTCATAGGTAGTGCTGATGGTGCTGATTTTTGTTTATTGCTCATAAGTAGTGCTGAGTTCCGGGTTGAGTTTCGACTTCATTATTACTGCTTTATGGTCGGTGAAATGCAGAGCCAGTGGTTCTTCTAGCGGATCAGCTTGGATCCGTTAGAAGCCGTGGGAACGCATCTCCACCGCTTAAGTCAACGGTCCATGTCAGAAAGAGAATGTGTGGTACGGAACGTGGTCATATACGCATTTGAGCTTTTGACCGCAGCGCCCTCTCGTATATAAACGTTCAGCCAATGCATGCAAAGTTTAACGCGATTATATACGCATTTGACCGCAGCGCACTCTCCTGTACAGACGTTGAGCGGCTACATGCAACGTTTCATCCATGACATGACTCTGAGTTACTACCACATCTCAGAGCCCCCTACTCGTCCCGCAGTCGAGGCCGAGTGGTTAAGGCGATGGATTAGAGATTCATTGGGGTCTCCCCGCACAGGTTCGAATCCTGTCGACTGCACGAACATTTTTCTTTTTTAAGAAGACAGATGGGATGGCAATCGATGTGAGCACGGACGCCGGACGGACAAGGCTAGACCCTAAGGAGCTTCGCCCCTAAAACGCTCCATCAAACCACGGCTGACAAGAATTAATAAATCGCCTAAAACGGAAATGGAAGTCACTATTGTCTTCACTGACAAGACTGATTCCGGACGCCTATCTACACTGAGTCCAGACATCGTTGTTGCGCTGCAATGTACGCCAGTCGTGAAAGGAAATCTGGAAGTATTGAGACAATGTTTGACGAATGCAGTACATACTCAGCTGAACGACACAGACGTTACTGTCGAGCCTTCCATCGGAGACGACGCGGAACAACAATACACCTGAGCGTTCGAGTACAATGACCGCGCTGCCAGGTGCTTAGACAAGTTAGTCTACACAATTCGCACCTTCCAACAAGAACGACCATCCGAAGCAACGAGCCACGAAATCAACGATATTAGAGGATCGACAAATACAATAAAGGTTAAACTTCTTAAGTTGGAGCTTCTTAAGTTCGACGGTTAACAACAAGATTGGCAACAATTTTAAGAGCAATTTCACCAAGCTCACTATTGAAACGAAACAATAACATCGTTTTATAGGCTCAGCTACTTGAGAACTTCTTTGACAGGTGGAGCCGCATCAGCCATTGCCGAACTTCCATTGACATTTAGCTGGTACAAGGACGCAGTTGACATCCTCACTGGAAGGTTTGGCAATGAGAAACGGCTAATTCAAAATAATATGTTGCTGCTTGGCATGAAACCGGTGCCGTCTGCACAAAATGTACGTGGAGTTCTAACTCTCCACGATAGCGTGCAAGCTCATGTAAGCGGGCTGAAGACTCTCGGGGTGATCGAAGACTCAGTTTGTTCCGTGCAGCATCCTCTCCAAATGAGCCATCCTCCATCGGAAATAATTCTGTCTTATAGCAGACATATAATTAAATAGAGATATAATGTCGACCAAGAACAAGATAACCAAAAAGTGCAAGCACGCCTTTACCAAAGAGAACAGCCAACGGGCTTAACGCCTTTATTGCAGATATTTGATATTGAGCTCCATAGTCGAGAAGAACCGTTCAATCTTGCGAAACAAGATTCCCATGTATTAAGAAAGACGAATACACCGGCCGAGAATAAAACATATCCCGCTGCAAAGATCGGACCAAATGTTTCATCATCAGCTACAGCACAGCACATGGATAGAAAAAAAAACGTCCTGCATCATTTGTAACTCTAAAGAACATAAGACTGAAGTCTACACCTCGAAAATTCCCTTAAATAAGAAAGAAGACAATTCTCCAGAAAAATGGCAGATGCTTTCGAGGCTCTCTTTTGAATCACATGTCCAAGAGCTACAAAAGAATAATTACATCTGAAGGTTGTGGACGCCGGCATGCTCTGTGATGTGCGACCCTACTTTCAGAAACACCGATCAAGAGAAAGTAGTCCAAACGTCTCCAAAACACCTAGAATCAACGATTGGCGCTTCCGAAAAGATCATGCTGTTGCAAACTGCCGAAGCCTGGGCGTCTGGGACCAAAAACAAAAAAAGATGTCTAGAGTTTTATTGACAGTAGTAGTCAGTGAGCGTTTATAACCGAAGACTTATTTCGAAAACTTGGGTGTAAGGTAGTGCCCAGAGAGCGACAATCGGTGGGGTACTTCGGTGGCCACAATTAAAGGAAACGTTTCGATGGAGGCTCATCACACTACCAAGCAAGTATAATGGAAAAAAATTTCACATTAAGGTCCTGAAAACTGACATTATGTGTGGTCAACAATTGGCCTAACCAAACAAAGAAGTAGCGAAAAAACTGCCTCGACTGATTTATAAAATCGCAGATATCCCTGACAAGGACGGACAATCCCAGCGACAATGTGAACGCCATTAAAGGGGATTCACCCGCTTGTCACTAACTGGGCAAATTTCGCTACACAAACCTGAGTTTCAGGAATGCACGCGAGTATTAATTTTTTTTTAGGTTAATTATGAAGACGCAATGAAGGGCTTATGGTGCTTGAAATTTTCCTTGAGAGCGCTGGAGATTTTGAATAAAATCCAGAAACATAACCATTTCGAATGCTTTAGCGCATTTTGAGGCATTTTGTAAAACGAAATCCTTAAGGGGGATTCAACCGCTCGTCACTCAATGAGCAAATTTCGCTACTCAAACCTGAGTTTCAGGAATGCACGATAGTATTCATTATTTTGTAGGTTACTTATGATTACGTTATGAAAGTTGTACGGCCCTTGGATTTTTACTTTAGAGCGCTGGAGATGTTTAATAAAATCCAGAAATATGACCGTTTTGACTGTTTTTAGCGCATTTTGAGGCATTTTTGAAAATACAATTATTTAGAAGACAAACGTGACAAAACGCCTGCCCGTACGTACTAAGGGCTCATTCACACTGGAAGCGGATCCGCGTTCGCAAAGCGGTTGCGAACGCGGTTGTATAAGGATTCAGTACAATTGCACGCGCATTTGATGACATCAAATGCGCGTGCGATTATACTGAATCTTTATACAACCGCGTTCGCAACCGCTTCGCAGAACGCGGATCCGCTTCCAATGTGAATGGGGGGTAAGGGTGCCTCTAATCTTAATTTTAAGACAGCGACGAGAAAGCAAAATATTGTTGTATTTGCGTATTTGTGTAAATAAAATCACCCTGTTAATTTTATTTCCAACTTGTTGAACGAGATGGCGACACTAGTACTTGTAGAGACCAAATGTAGGTCCTACACATTTATTTACACTATTTACACTTTACAATGTCTAACGCTATGAGGGATATCTTCGGTACCCACCGAGATCGTCGGCCGTGCTGCACGCTCAGTCGAGTGTCGCGCGCTACCGGACCTTGCGCTCCTCTTCTTCTCTTCTTGGCGCTCGGCGCCTACAATACTCTCCCTCCTCTCTCTCTCTCCCGCGTTCCCAGCATGACCGTAGGATGGTGGTAAACACCACGTCACTTGACGAGGCGGAGCTAGGAGGGAATCGCCTGTGCTTGTTTGGTTGCGGTGAATAATAGTCGTCGTGTTTGACGGAGAGTTTGATTGTCTAGATCCAAACTGACCGGAGTCTCTGCGGTTGTTTTCGGAATAAGCAGAGCTGGGTCTGTTGGATTCTTGAGGTGCTTGTCTGCATTGGAGGTGTTCTGTGTGGGTTTGATCAGATCGAGGGGATCGGTGTGAGGTGAGGCAGTGGTGATCAGTGGTCGGTCGAGCGGGAATGGTGGAAACCTGAATGGCATGGTTCGGATTACAAAGCGGTTCCTGATGAGCGGGTTTCAGGCGGTCAATGGAGACGGTTTCTGGGCGTCCATTGTAGTCGATTGTAAAAGTCTTGGCTTCTCTTGTAAGCACCTTATGCGGCCCGGTGTATGGTTGTTGAAGCGATCTTTTAGAGCCGTCCCTGCGTAGAAATACGTGGCTGCACGTGTCAAGGTCGTTCGATACGTACACTGGAGCTCGTGCTTGCTTACGGGGTGATGTGGGTCGGAGATTTCGCATTATCGTTCGCAGCTGATTGGCATATGTCATAGGATCAGGAGCTGGCTCTTCCATACCAGATGTGAAAAATTCTCCGGGTAGGCGTAGGGTACAGCCGTATACCAACTCGGCTGGACTGTGGCCGAGGTCTTGCTTCAAAGCAGCCCGAAGTCCAAGGAGGACGATCGGCAAGCTTGTGTTCCAGTTATTTGGGTTGGATTGTGCCATCAGCGCCGCTTTCAATGAGCGATGAAAACGTTCGACGAGACCATTTGCGGAAGGGTGGTAGGCGGTCGTTCGTATTCGTTTTGTTCCCAAGAGTGATAGAAGTTGTCGGAAGAGCGCGGATTCGAATTGACGTCCCCGGTCCGTTGTGAGAGTAGATGGGATGCCGAATCGGGACACCCATCCTTGAACGAAAGTGCGTGCCACGGTGTCTGCTCGGATATCTTGAATGGGAAATGCCTCTGGCCAGCGGGTGAACCGATCCACGCATGTAAGAAGATATCGGTAGCCCTCAGATGGTGGTAGTGGTCCCACGATATCGATGTGGATGTGGTCGAAGCGCTTTCTCGTGGTTGGAAATGCCTGTAGCGGTGCAGAAGTGTGACGTTGGACCTTCGATTTTTGGCAGTGAATGCAGGTTCGAGTCCAGCTTCGGACATCTTTGTTGATTCCGGGCCAGAGGAAGCGTTCAGTCATTAGATGTTGAGTGGCACGAATACCGGGATGAGATAAGCCGTGTACGGAGTCGAAAGCTTGCCTTCGAAAGTTAGCAGGTATGAATGGTCTTGGTGTACCGGTCGAGACGTCGCAGACTACTCCTGTGGTGGATGAAGGTAAAGTAATCTCCTCGAAGGCAAGCCGACCAGGGAATTCGCGTAGATGTTTAAGTTCTTGGTCCTGTTGCTGTGCAAGGCTTATTGCGTCATAGTCGACAGCAGGAGGGAAACCAAGTCCGCAGGAAATTGGAGTGCTCCGGGACAAAGCGTCAGCAACAGGATTGTCGATGCCTCTGACATGGCGGATGTCGGTCGTATATTCGGCAATATAAGCCAAGTGCCGTGTTTCGCGAGGTGAGTGTGCGTCTGTGCCATTTTGTAGAGCATACGTGAGGGGCTTGTGGTCTGTGAGCACGAAGAACTCTGTTCCTTGAAGAAAATTTCGAAAATGGCGGATTGAAGTGTATATTGCTAACAGCTCACGTCCGAAAGTGCTGTAACGTTGTTCTGCCGACGTCAGTTGTCTTGAAAAGAAAGCAATTGGCTTCCAGACAGTGCCGATTAGTTGTTGTAAGACTGCTCCTGCGGCGACGTCGGAGGCGTCTACCATGATGTTAGTTGGAGTGTTGTGCTGGGGATGTGACAGAAGCGTCGCATTTGCTAGTTCCAGCTTCGCTCGGCTGAAAGCTTGTTCTGCGATCGGTGTCCACTGCACAGGAGACGAGGGTGTCTTGGTCCCTTTCAGCAGACAAGTGAGGGGCAACAGAATCTCAGCGCTCTGGGGAACAAATCGCCGATAAAAGTTCACCAGTCCAAGGAACTCGCGAAGGTGGCGGATGGTTGTGGGTGTTGGGAAATTGCTGATCGCCAGCACTTTACTTGGAAGGGGCCGTATGCCGTGTTGATCTACTTCGTGGCCTAGAAATTCTAGATGTGATGCCCCGAGTTGGCATTTTCCTTTGTTGATGTTAACACCATAATCGGCGAGGCGCTGGAAAAGTAGTCGCAGATGTTGGATGTGTTCAGTCTCGTTTCGACTGAAGATTAGGAGATCATCGACATAGGCAAAGCAGAAAGGCAATCCTCTGAGGACGGTGTCGATGAACCTTTGGAAGGTTTGGGCGGCATTTCTGAGTCCGAAGGGCATTCGAAGGTACTCAAACAGCCCAAACGGTGTCGTGATGGCCGTCTTAGCAACATCTGCCGGTTCTACCGGTATCTGGTGGTAGGCCTTAACGAGATCTATTTTCGAAAAAATGGTTGAGCCGTGAAGGGATAGCGAAAAGTCCTGGATGTGTGGTATCGGATACCTGTCTGGTAGTGTGGCGTTGTTTAGGGCACGGTAGTCGCCGCAAGGTCGCCAGTCTCCGGGCTCTTTTTTAGGTACCATATGCAGAGGCGAGGCCCATGGACTCGAAGAAGGACGAATGATGCCCAATTCCAGCATGTGTTCGAACTCTGCCTTGGCGATCTTCAGACGTTCTGGAGCAAGTCGTCGTGGTCGAGCATAGGTGGGAGCACCCGTCGTTACGATATGGTGGGTCACGTCATGTGGTACGGGTCGGGAAAAGTTGTTGGGACATGTTAGACACTTGAACTCGTTGAGAAGGTTGTCGTAGGGTGAAAGAGGAGGATCAGGGATGATCGACGGAAGAAGTGACGACTTCATTTCAATGCCTTGCACAGTCAAGCGAGTGGTGTCATCTATTAGCCGAAGATGAAGCATGTCTACCAGGAGATCGTAGTGACGAAGGAAGTCTGCGCCGAGTATCGGGTAAGAGACAGCCGCGACGAGAAATATCCATCGGAAGGTTCGGCGAAGCCCTATGTCGAGGGTGAGGGAAGATTCGCCATAAGTTGGAATAGGTGTCTTATTGGCTGCCTGTAGTGTACATGGCTGTCTCTTGCTCGGGGATATGCTAGGCGGCGCGGGGAGAATGCTCACTTCGGCACCCGTGTCTACCAGAAATCGTAGTTTAGAGTTTTTGTCTGTGACAAAAAACAGGCGGGAGGTAGAGTGAGCGCTCCGACTAGCCGCCTCTAGTGGCGCGCTGGGCCGTTTTCCGACGCCGTACATGGAGCTCGACATTTTTGTGCTTTGTTCCCAAACTTCCAGTGGTACCAGCAGATACCTGGTGGAGGGGATCCGGGTCGTGGTGGGGAACGTCCGAACTGTGAAGAACGAGACCTTGAACGCTGGCGAGATCTAGATGGAGCAGCGGTCATGAGTGCGGCCACTTGCGTTGTCAACTGGTTGATCTGCATCCGCAGGTCCTCGATGACATCTGGGACCAGAGGTTTTCTTGTGTCGCTGTTCTCTTGCTGCGACCTGCTAACAGCCAGAGAGTCTGTAGCAACCGTTGATATAGCCGGTGAGGCTACCTCAACGACTCTGTCCGCGAGCTCTGCCAAAGCTTCGATGGTGATGTTCGTTGTTGGTGCTAGCACCATCCTGACAGTCGCCGGTAGCCGCTGGAGAAAGAGCTCTCGAAGAAGCGAAGGGTCAAATGTCGTAGAAGAGTCACCAAGCAGTTGCTGGAGGCGTCGAAGCATCTGGGATGGCGTTTTATCGCCAAGTTCTTCCGTTGTCAGCAGTTGCTGTAGTCGTCGTTGTTCGGAAATGGACGTTCTTCTCACCAGTTCCGCTTTGAGGGTGTCGTACGGGTTCTGATTTGGTGGCTTGAGAATAAGGTCCCGGACCTCTGTTGCGACTTCTGGTGACAAAACTGCAATGACTTGATGGAACTTCGTCAGTTGTCCCGTGATCTTTGCTGCGGAAAACTGAGCCTCCACTTGAGCGAACCATAGGAGGGGGTCAGATGGCCAAAACTGTGGGAGTCGAAGACGAACCGCACCGACATCTCCGCTGGGTTGTCCAGTAGCCATGTCTCGTATGAGGGCGGCGGAAACGCTGAAGAATGCGTGCCTTTGTCGGGTCACCAAATATGTAGAGACCAAATGTAGGTCCTACACATTTATTTACACTATTTACACTTTACAATGTCTAACGCTATGAGGGATATCTTCGGTACCCACCGAGATCGTCGGCCGTGCTGCACGCTCAGTCGAGTGTCGCGCGCTACCCGACCTTGCGCTCCTCTTCTTCTCTTCTTGGCGCTCGGCGCCTACATACTAAATGCCTCAAACCGGCTATTTTCTTGCTGTTGCTGTTGTTGTTTTTCTCTCGAGCTCAAATTCGACCGCGATGTCGCGTTGCTCGTGGATCCGGTAGCACGTGTAGCGAAAGCTCACGCTGTCAAGCTCACTGATCGTGGATTCAACCCCCGCAGACGACATGGACGAAAGTCTCTGCCGACACTGCCAGGTCGGGGCCTCAGAAAATCACGTTTTCTGGGACTGCATAAACATTTTTGAGAAAAGAAGAAGAAATTTTACAGACCATTCCCGAGGATCAAAGACCCAAGAGCTTGGCGGAATGGACCAGACCATCCGGCTCACCCAAGCATCGAAAATAACTATTCGACTCCCTCCTTCGGTTCATTAAGGAGGCTCACCTGACTCACTTCATTTAATCCCGATCCCCCACCCCAGGACAACACCGACGGCTTAAGCCCAGCTGACCTGACCCTTGTGTTTCTTTCATATTATTATTATTAAAGACATTTTCAAACAAAAATCCACTGCCTCTGCCCGTTTCAATCTGAATGAGCATCGTACCGGCGTGCTGTCATGCATCACTATTGCGTGATGCACGTTAAACTCGTCAGACATGCAGCGGTATACTGTAGTGTCTTTCATCTCCAACGAAGACACCAGATGCCCTCAGAGCTGACTAACTTCCAGCTGTATAAACATAGACACAACAGAATTACAATTGCTGGCTCCGTTGGTCGGATCTTTTTGAACGTTGCAAAAAAGTGTAACTCGTCATCAGCAGATTCCTAGCGAAAGGCGTGATAAGGCTCTGAAAGCGATACTTTTGTTGATTCAATTCTTTGTGTGTGTGCCATGTTAGCGCGCGTGGTCAAACGCTTGCATACGCTACAAGCGTGGCTCGTAAGCACTCTATACTTCGTTTCAGCTTGGGTCCAGACGCAGCCAATGCTACAAGCACGAGCGTGTGGCCCTGAACAGTGCCTGCACTGCACGAGCGCGCGTGCTTGGCAGGGACGCTGGAAGCCCGGAGCTCGCGCTTGTAGCATCGGCTGCGTCTGGACGCAAGCTGAAACGAAGTATAAGATCGTGCAGGGTTGAACAGAGATATCCTAATATGTAGGGTGCCTCAATGTCCTTCTGCTTAGGGTGATGCCAACCTTTGTAGTACCCGATGCCGACAGCACGCGCCCTTCGGGTAAAATACAAATTAATCGACGAAAACAAAATGTCGCCATATCACAGTCAGCTCCACAAACGCATGCCAAGACACGCTCTTTCATGCGCTTCTGAAAAAAAAAAAGTGTGGACAAAATGGTCAGATGTTTCCACCATAGAGTTATTACAATAAACGCTAGAGGCTCAGCTGGCGCTAGTGTGCTGTTGCATTTTGAAGCAGACAGCAAGCAGTCTAAATTTGACTTCCGGTAATGTATTTCTATGGGAAAAAGCGAGTGCATTTTCTCTCTGCGCTCGATTATAAGAGCAAATATCACGAATTATTTGTACGTACTAGGCACATTGGAACATTTCTCAGTCACGCAGACGAAATAAATGGTCAGTTACGGCGTTTTTCTTTCAAATTCATCGCATTAAAAACGGTGCTAAAACGGCTTCGTACGTGTATTTTTGTGCACTGTCGGACACTGTTAGCGCGAACACGGCGTCGACGCTTTCCAACATGGGGGATATACGTGCCAAACGAACGAAGGACAGGAAGGACATGTGGAAAACCGAGAGAGACGGCAAGAACTACGCAGTAACACTGGATAAGTAACTCCTTGTGCTTGCAGACGATCAAAATAAATATAAAGTGACGCAATATAGTCAGATTTGCAATAAATAAGTACTGCGAAGATGCTTGTTCTGGGTTCAAATGGTTCAAAGCATCACCCGCACGCTCCAAATCTTTGCAAATAGGGAGAAGTCAGAGAACAGGTGCCCGATAAAAACTGCCTGACATGGGAAATAATAAAAAGACATAACTTTCGTAGCTCACGTGCTTCATTTTTCGCGTTAATTCGAATGTTTCTTTAACCGATCGTAAAGATGCACGACGGAGTCATTTTCATCCAATGACAGGACGGGCATATTAGCAATATATAAGCACCACCGAAATGCTAGCGAACCTGAACACACACTGCATTCCTTTCGATCGTTAGTTTGCTTAGAACCGTCGCTCGTTTTAACATACCTTCCTTGAAACAGGGGTTTGGGCCTGAAATAGAGCGAAGTTTAACATCGCTCAGTGGTAAAGAAAAATGCTGTAACTAAAGCAATTACACTTTCACAATACCAATAAAGGTACATACTATCCGTTACAACCGATATGACAAAAGTTATTCATGTTATTTTCCGGCGAAGAGACAAAATTCACGCGCGTTTTCCCATAGGAATACACAGGGAGGCTGGAAATGTAGACTGCATGCTGTCTGCTTCAATTTGCAACCGGAAGTCCCGTAGACACTAGCGCCAGCTGAGCCTCTAGCGTTTATTGTAATAACTCTATGGTTTCCACCCCAAGCAAATCGCAAATGAAGGCACCCTACTAATATGTATTTGGAAATAAAAAGTATAATTGAGTGAGTTGCAAAGAAGGCTAAAATACTTATTCCGAACAACATTTATTTTATAAAACAATATTTCCGATATTTTATTTCTCTGTAGACGTTGTTTGGTGGCTAGTGGATATGAAAAACAAAAAAAAAGAAGCATGATTTTTATTATTTTGAACAATTACAATATATTTTCTTAACCAACAAACAGGTGCTTACTCTGAGATGCAAATTGAATTTTGACGTTAGCGTTTTGGAGCCCGAAACAATTTTTTTTGTAAATTTAACACTTCCCGTTTTGCGGATTTCTAAGAAAACCAAACGGGCCATCAATAGGTAGAAAATACGTTTCTACCTCAGGTGAGGCGTACGTTTCTTTTATCTCTTTTCTCTCTTCAACTTTCTAATTTTTAGGCAAAATCAAATCAACCTCTAAATAACTTTAGTGTCTTCATAAGTAACCTCGGGAGTTCACTATGCTATTGTCCGTTATGAACACCTCTTTCAACAGCAACCTTATTATGTCACGGTGGAATGAAGCGGTGCTACCTTACCTGTCTGGAAACAAATTGGGGTGTGTGTATGTTTATACAGCCTAGAACATAGTCTGCCTCAACGGTCGACTTGTCTCCCAGCTGTAGGTGAGCAATTTAGCCAGTGCCGTACAACCGGTATCCTGGGGTCTTTAACGTGCATCACGCAATAGTTATACACGACCGCAAGCCAGTATTATGCTCATCCAGATCGAAACGGGCAGGGGTGGGGATTGAACCCAGGATCCCTGTGTTCAATCCTGTGCAAGCGCGAGCGGCTAGCCTTGAGTGCAGCACTCGCTGCACTGAGCGCTCGTGCACCCGCCAAGGTTTTAACCAAAGCAACTAGCTCGTGCTTTTAGCATGCGCGGCTAACAATAGTCCATGCTAAGGTGAGACGAAGTATAGCCACGGCTCTAGCCCACTCGGCCACCGATTCTTTTTTTTTCTTTACTGCACTTGGCCATCGATCCCTCTTTATCTGTCTGGACTACGCTGTAGTCTGGACTAAAGCCCATCGATGTGTTTGCGTTATAGCAGTGCCACACGGGCAACTCGAATGCCATTTTCAACGAATAACGTTTGAGCGGACGGCCAATCAGCGCGCCACACTCCGGGCGTAGCGCATTCCACGCGCGACAGATTGCGAGCTGATTCGCCGATCACAAAAATGTCATTCGTTATAAATGGCGTTCGAGCTGCCCGTGTGGCACGGGTATTAGTCTCTTCAAGAGGCGTCAAATGCGCCAGTGCACGTGAGGCCCGTGTCTCGAGCGGCCTTTGGAAGCAGTTGTCGGCGCAGTACTGAAATGAGCGGCCTTTGGAAGAGAATTGCAGCGGAACACCAGCTCCTCGCACGTGTCTTGCGCATTTCAATAACAATAGTTGGTGGTACTTGTTTGTACCCTTTGGCTTGAGCTCCCGCTGCGTTTCCACAACAATGGTTGGTGGTACTTGTTTGTACCTTTTGGCTTGAGCTCCCGCTGCGTTTCCACAACAATGGTTGGTGGTACTTGTTTGTACCTTGGCTTGAGCTCCCGCTGCACGAGGACTGTTGCAGCTGACGTGCAATAAAACACAAAGAGCAGACGGTTGTATCCATAATCGATGCAGGGATTCATCAGTTCGCAACAGAGGTCAAACTTTCAAAAGGTCCATTGAGCTTGCCAGAAGTAGCTAGGGCGTTACATATGACTCCTGTTTTAGGTTTTGCACCCCCGTAAGCTGAAGGAGTATTCCATCCGGACGTCTACTTCAGCTACCAAATAAGATGACATGATCAGGTAAGGAGAAGCTCAAAGATTATTCCCAGTGGAAGAGGGGAAAAAACACACAAATATGGTTGTTGTTTATTATGCCTAGTTTCATAAAGCGACAATTAGAAATAACCAACACCAATAAGCCTCAAGCAAAGGACACAATCAATCTCCGCCCCTGCCCGTTTCGATCTGGATGAGCATCGTACCGGCGTGCACGCGGTCGTGTACACTACCCCGTGGAGCACGTTAAAGACCCCAGGCTAGCGGTTGCACTGCATGGCTATATTGCTCGTCTACAGCTCAGGGACAAGTCGCTAGTTGAAGCAGACTAACTTCAGGCTGTAGAACATACGGACACGAACACAAATGAAGCACGCACAAAGGTATCTTTGACATGCTTGCTGACTCTCGGTGCTTTTGAAGTAAGCACGAGCGATTGTAAGCCTGCCGAAGATACATTCGCGTGCGTGATTCATTTGCTTGACTCGTGTCGGTGTTGGTTGTTTCTATTAGTCACTCTCGTTAGACTTGGGGATGGGCATAGCGATCCCGCAAATGCCCAGAGCGGCAGCACAAACAGGGCTTGCACCATTATTTCGAAGCATGCTCTATCATCATCATCATCGTAAACTTTAATATTTGAAAAGTGAAAGGACCTTGCGGTTCCTGGTCGGTGCCCTTAGTCCAGGGCTCCATTGGCCCCCAAATTCGGTGGGCTCGCTCAACCAGTCACTGCTGGTCGCCGAGTTTACTGCCGGATAGGGCCGCCTCCCAGGAGGGAAAGGTGAGGGAATGAAGGGGATGATTGCCTCGCCGGGGAGGGGGATTCTAAGATGGAGTGGTGCACGCTGGTACAACCTATACCAGGAGCGGTACACCATGGCCGTGGTAGGCAGTGGTAACGCTCTTTTAATGGCCTATAAACAGTTGCGATGGAGAGCGTTTTGGTGTGTTTGTCTGGGTTGCGGCGGCGAAAAACTAGGACATCCCTAGCTTCGTATGTCCCGTGCCAAGATACTCTTTGAATTGAATTCCACGCTTCATACGAAGCATTGATGTGCAATTGACTCGCTTCCGTTTCTTGACACAGCGAAGTCAACGCACTAAAGGCTGAACTCCGTGTAGCGAATTGTGCTACGAATAACTGACGAACGTCGCCCAACGGCACGCTCGCTTTGCGCGCGACATGACAGCCACTGTCCTGATTCTACGCGCAGAGCAAAGCCGCCGGGCGAAATTCGTCCGATTTTCGCAGCATATTCCTCCCATAGAGTTCAGCCTTAAAACGCAACTGTGTGTATGGGCATTTAAACAACCCATTATGCATGGTATTAATTCTTACCGTTATTCAGAATCTGGTTTCGCTAGCACTTGCAGGAATCAATATTTTCCCCCTGTCATCAAGGAACACAACCGCTCTCACTGATGTAACACATAAAACCAAAATATTCGTTTGTAGGTAGGTAGGTACGAGGGGCGTTAATAAAGTTCGTATCATTGTCCCGAAGGAATAGAGATTCAGCAATCAAACTCGAGTAGGAGTTAAGACTTTCTCTACATGTTCGCCACCAAAAGGTATGCCCACTTTTTCCAGCGATGGACCACATGCCGGAGGCCATTGTTACAGAACTCCTCGTTTTGAGTGTTCAGAAATCGCTCCACTTCAGCAATCACTTGGTCGTCGTCATTGAAATGCTTTCCTCTTATTTGGCCACACTGGAAACGTCTGCGCCATTTAACCAAAGTGTCATAAACTGGGGCGTTATCCCCGAACAACGCTCACAAATTGGAATGAATATCCTTGGCATTGTTTCCCTTCAAATGGAAAAAAAACGATCACTGCTTGTGCTTGGCACCGACGGGCGGTGCCATTTTTGTTTCGACACCGTAGCGGCGTTAAGCGCTACTATAGCTATGCGATGTTTAACTGTGCGGAAACCAGAGGGACGCGCGCTCATGGTGATGCCTGTTTTGTTTCGTTTTTTTTCAATTTTTTGTGCCGATGATACGAACTTTATGAACGCCCCTCGTATTTATTTGTGCTCGGAAGCACAGGCGACGCAGAGATGCACGTAGCCCGTACAATGAACGCCGGAGAGGCCCGTATAAGGGGTGATAATGATAATACAGTTAGGTATAATGTGAGGCACTGATAATGTACAATGAGGCATCACAAAGGAGGGCTCTAAGTTGATCGCATGTGTGTGGCAGCTTCGCGACAAAGTTGCGGAACCTCGGGTCGGTCACTAATGGGCACGTTTCTTATTCTTTCTTGCAACGTTCAAAAAGTGCCGACCAAAGGAGCCATCAATTGTAAATCTGTTATGTCTATGTTTGTACAGCGGGAAGTTACTCGGCTCTAAGGGTATCTGGTATCTTCGTTTGAGATGAAAGACAGTGCAGTATACCGCTGTTTGTCTGACGTCTTTAACGTGTATCACGCATTAGTGATACATGACCGCACGCCGGCACGACGCTCATCCAGATTGAAACGAACAGAGGCGGTGGATTGAATCCACGATCAGTGAGCTTTACAGCGCGAGCTTTCGCTACACGTGCTACTGATCCACGAGCAACGAGACATCGCGGTCGAATTCGAGCTTGAGAGAAAAACAACAACATCAACAGCAAGAAAATCTCCGGTTTGAGGCATTTAGTACTAGTGTCGCCATCTTGTTTAACAAGTTAGAAATAAAATTAACAGGGTGATTTTATTTACACAAATACGCACCTTTTCTTGCTGGTGCTCGAAAAGGAAGACCACGAAAGTGATCTGAGCTGGAGACGCAAA